>CM035412.1:101718983-101923983 GCA_020310875.1 Ceratopteris richardii
CTTCTTGATAAATAGTCACATATGATTATTCTTTTCCCTTTCTCATAATGCTTGCTTTAATGTAGAACTTTATATCTACAAAAAGGAAATATAAATCCATATCAAATAAGATAAAAATTCCACAAAATATACAGCTTAAATTATTTAAAAATTATTTTGAATCTATCTCTTTAAGTTTTTTAATTTATTTACCTATGTATTGATGTATCTATTTGTTTATACTTCTACCTCTCCATATAAATCTATTAATGCTGTAAATTAGACACTCACAATAGATTTTAAATAAGAATCATACACATAAAAGTACAAGAACTATTGTGAAGTAAGAATCAATGTTGAGTTAGATAATACAAAAGTTTTTTATGAGAATTATACACATACATACATACACACACATAGACAGACACATACTATTGTGAAGTAAGAATAAATGTTGAGTTAGATAGTAAAAAAAACCTTTTTTTTAAATCATACACATCCACACACATAATACACACACATACATATACTATTGTGAAGTAAGAATCAATGTTGAATTAGACAATCACAATAGTTTTTAGCACACAATCATACACACAAATACACACACACACACTACACATTCTATTGTGAAGTAAGAATCAATGTTGATTTAGACAATCACAATAGTCCTTTGATAAGAATTATACACATACACATAAAATTGTAAAGTAAGATTCAATAGTGATTCATACAATCACAATTTTTCTTAACTCACAATCATGCACATAAATATACACACACACACACATACAAATACTATTGTGAAGTAAGAATCATTGTTAAGTTCAAAAATGACAATAGTTTTGAGATCATACAGATACACACACATACACATACTAGTCTAAAGTAAGAATCAATGTTGAGTCAAAAAATAACAATAGTTTTTAACTTGCAATCATAGAGACAAATACATACACACACATACACATACTATTGTAAAGTAAGAATCAATGCTGAGTTAGACAATCACAATGGTTTTAAACTCATACACATACACACACACATACATATACTATTGTGGATTAAGAATCAATGTTGAGTCAAATAATCACAATAGTTTTTAACTCACATTCATACACACATGCATACACACATACACATACTATTTTGAAGTAAGAATCAATGTTGAGTAAAAAAATCATAATAGTTTTCAACTCAAAATCATACATGGACATACACACACATACTATATACTATTGTGAACTAAGGATCAATGTTGATTCAGAAAATGACAATAGTTTTCAAGTCACAATTATACACACACATACTATTCTAAAATAAGAATCAATAATCACAATAGTTTTTTAATCACAATCCTAAACACATACATACATATACACCTACAAGGAACCCTTAATGTCTAAAAATCATGCACTCTATTCTCAAGACACAATAGCGTATTAACCTCTCACCTTGTTTCTGTACTCTGCTATCCTTTGGCTCAACAATTTGTACACTAATCTACTACATTGCATATAGAGGTCAACTATGGGTTCTTGACTAGAGGGAATTCATATTTGTAGATGCCTTTTTTCTTGTCTACTCAATCTTTATTTACTTATTATATTCGTGGAATTCGTAACTTAAACCACATCTATTATGACCACAATTACTCTACGTAGACAATCACCATAATCAATAATCTTCACCAATGAATTTGAAAGACTTTCATTAATGCCACATTCACAAAGTATTAATAACTATCCAATTCCATAAGTGTAATTCTTCAATAGACAATTCAACTTATTACATTGCACAGACAAGCAATGGATTGATAATAGGCAAAGTTAAGTAGAGCGTTTATCTTCCTATCTTGTACCCAAAGCACCCTTGATAGAATCACCCCTTGATTTTTTTCATCATCTAGTTGATTCATCATATTAACTAGAAAGTTTGATTTGAAGGGGTAGTATCCCTTTACATTTTTCAGTAAGTTTAATTACTATTTACATCACAATGGCCTAACATGTCATTGGGTTTGAATTGTTCCCATGTCAAGGTTCTCTTAATCAGTGCACTTGCACTGTCATGCTCTCCTTTTTCATGCCCTATTCCAAATAAACTCAAGGTCATTTCCATTCTTGTCAACCTGGCATATCTTGTGATGAAATACAATGTTCTAATAGCCCTGAATCCATCTGACAAGATCCAATTCTATATTTAATGAACTCCCTCCTTGCATCACCAATTTAAATGAGGGACTTATTTACTCAAGGACTCATCAATGGTTACAATATTGGTCTCATCATCAAATGAGAATTCACAAATAATTTATTTTTTCTGAGCAATATATAGGCCCCTTGTTTAGTTGTAGTCATGTCTTTGTGATGACACTACCTTCTTCTAAGTCTGCATATCTCCTTATTAACTTTGACTTCTTGGGTATCTTCACGGTCCCTCACTTCCTTTTTGTGGTTCCTTCAACACTCTCGCTACCAAGAGGAAGCAGATAAGGAAGCGAAATCTCTCCGACTTGTACACACAAAAATAGGAGCACACACAGATTAAGGCAAGGATGAATGATCTTCTTCTTCTTCTTCTTCTTCTTCTTCTTTCTCTTCTTCTTCTTCTTCTTTCTCTTCTTCTTCTTCTTCTTCTTCTTCATCATCATCATCATCATCATTGTCTTCTTCTTCTTCTTCTTCTATTAGTTAAAGAGAACATAAAAGAATGACCCAATACAACAATAAGGCAAGTACAATATATAAAGATCAATATATAAAGCAAACCTTAATGACCATGAATGAGTGAATTTCAAAGATAAAAAATGTGACACCACTCTCAATAGATAAATTCAATGAATCTCATTAAAAATATCCCTAACATATATCAACATAAAACCTATACATGTAAAAGAAATGAAAAGTAGTACATGTAATACCAAACCTTCTCCCTATGAGGTGATAATGTTACCTTTATATGCCTTTTCTTGCATTAAGAAAATATAGTTATGTGCTAATAATAAGCTTATAAGATTATCAAAATAAACGGTAATAGGATTTTGCATTTCTATATGTGAATTTACAAGTAACATCTCTATCCATGATGCCTCATAGTTATTATTGTAGAACTTATATTCTCAACCTCTGTACTTGACGAAGAAATAATGAGTTTCTTCTTATTGCTCAAGGTAAGAGTTTTACTCCCTAGTACAAATAGAAAGCCACTAGTAGATCCTCTATCTAGAAAATTGGCAACCCAATCTACATCAGTTTTTCCATGAACTTGCAATTCTACAATAGCTTCATAAAACAATGCATAATCTTGAGTAGCACTCACATAATGTAGAGTTCCTCTCAAAGCATCTAAATTTTATTGCCTAGGAACCTGCATAAACTGACCCTGAAGTCTTGTAGTGTAGCTTAAATAAAACTTTCCAATTATGAGATGGATTAAACTTCCCACAATTCTCCTTTACATAGTAGCATTTTCCAATGCTTCACTTTAGGTAGCATCCAACTTCAAATCCTAATCCAATGGCATAAAAAATTTCTTACAAACATCCATACCATACTTTGTAGCATACTATAGGAATATTGCCTTTGGGACAACCATAAAACTATTTCTATATGTATAAATTCAATGCCCAAAAACTAGCATAACACACCAAGATCTTTCATGTCAAATTCTTGTATAAGGAGTTCATTCACCTCTTTAATACTTTCTTCATTATCACCACCTACAATCAACTCATCAACATAAATGGCAACAATTATGATGGTATCATCAACCTTGCTTGCATATAATTAATGACCTGCATTGTTGGTGCAAATTACAAGACTACACATTTGGCTTGAAGTTCATACACATATGAAGTTCCATGGAAACCATTGCTAGAAGAACTTTATCTTTTTACAATTGTAAAAGTCATTTATTTGACTTGAGAGAGTCTTTGTAATCACCTACCAAAAACTCGTGGAATTGTTAGTTAGAAGAACATCTACTTCATTGAGGGAATATTTTCTACAATGAAGGATCAGTTTTAGAGAGAGCCAAAAGTTGAATTCAAATTCAAATTTTGAATGTAACACCTATATAAAGTGACTTGAAAAAGTCGTGGTATGTAGCTTCAACTCCCGAGCTCTCCATTGCCATTGTGTATGAGTGTGAGGCCTACATTGTAGCCTACACTTATCTCTATCATCAGGCTATGATTATCAAGCCTATGATCTTGTACAACATTGTTCATTAATATAATACATCTACATTGTTCATCTATGATATCTCTGTTATAGTCATTCCTAACTGTCAACTTGTGCTGCCCATATCTTGGTCAATTCTTCACCAAATGCAATGATATATAGCTTGTTGGAATCAGCTCCAAGTAATCTACATTATCCCAAATATTAAATCAAAACCATTCAGTAAATTTTGGAGAAAAGCGCATGGAAGAACTCACTGGTCAAACTCTGCAGAGGTCCTAAAAAATCGGGGGTAATGAATCATTTGTTAAATTGATTGCTCTGTGTATAGTGCATCATTTCAAGTGATTCCGCTTGGTATAGTTAGCTTACTAAGCTAGTTAAATACCTCTAAAAGGAATTTTTCCAATTCCTATTGTACTGGTAGCACTAAGCACTACAAGCAGCACGTGTGTGAGAAAAAATAGAAGGTTTTCTTGAATTCTTCTATTTGGAAGTTTTCTGTTTTGATTAAATCTTTTCATACATCATTTCCAAAGTACATAGGCACTTATATAGGCTAAGAGGGACCACATATCATCTCTGAAATTACAGGGGGCTAGTACTAAGCAGGATTTGGTAGTACCTACTCATTTCTTGGAGTGTCCATCCACCTATCCCAACAGTGATATCAGAGCAAAGCTAAGGTAAAATGGGAGATGGTTTTCCTTCTTTCATTGATAAATTGGACAGGAACAACTATCAGGCATGGTCTCTGAGGATGAATACATAATTAGAAGGAAGGACCTCTATGGATACATCTGAGGAGATGAGGAGATGCCCATATTTAGAAGCAAAGGACAATCTACAAGAGAGGAGCATGAAAGACTCAAAACATGGTGTGCCAGATGCATTAGCAAGGTCCTACTTACTTAACTTAATCTCTGATTTTCTTCTTTCACATATTCGGAACTGTAAGACATCCCATGAGACTTGGGAAACATTGTCCTCTTATTTCTCTTCCAACACAAGGGCCACGAAGAACCAATTATGGATTGAGTTCACCACTCAAAGAGAGCAACCTAAGCAAGGTATCTCAGAGTATGTGACCAAAGTCAAAGATGTAGCAGACCAATTGGCAAGCATAGGAGAATAAATTGAAGAGGAGCATATTGTAAGGCAATTAATCAATGGTATTAAAGCTGATTACAAATGGGAGAGCTTCACAACTGCCATGGACTTGTACATGGACATGCACATTCAAGACCTTACCGCATTCATGGGGCAACTATTTACCCATGAAGCCAAGCTCAACAAGAATGGAGATTCATCAAGAGCTAATAGCTCTTCTACCCTATACACTGATAAAAGTAAGTCCAAAGAGAAAGGCAAGAACAAAAAGGTTGAAGATGAAGGTACTACCTCCCAAGCCAACTTTGCAAGGAGAGGTAGAACATCAAGAGGAAGGGGCAGGGGAGGTAAGCAAGGTAGGGGGAGACCTTATAACTCCTCACCATGCAATATTTGTGGATTATCAAATCATACTACAGATGAGTGTTTCAGGAACTTCAAGAATCAGAGAGGTAGAGGATATCAAAGAGGTGGATATACATAATCAAGAGGAAGATTTAATCACCACCAAGGATACAACAACACCTACAACAACTACTACAATAGAAACTACCAAGGAGGATAAAATCCAGAAAGAATTACAACAACTACACAGAGGAGCAAGAAGATTCTCTTTTGATTATGAACATGACTTCAAAACCAGGTATAAATGATGACCATGTCTTTTACATTGACTAAGGATGCTCAAATCATGTGGCAGGCAATGTAGCTCTTCTCTTTGACCTTGAGGAACTAAAGGGTAAGAATTAGGTACAAACAGTTGATGACACCAAGCACTCAGTGATTAAAGTAGGGAATGTTAAGACCTTTGATGGAAACAAGAATCTGTTGAGTAGGGTTCTATATGTATCTACAATTACCAAGAACTTGATAAGTGTTGAAGAGATTGTGGAAAAGGGTTTGCAGGTTAGATTCAATCAATATGGAGCATTTGTGGAGGATCCCAAGCATGGGTTCAAGAGAATTTCCAAGGGAGAAAAATCAGGTAGACTATTCACTTTTGAACTTGAGGATACAAGGAACATTGCACTTTATAGTTATAAAGATCAAACATTATCAGAGCTTGAAATTTGGCATAAAAGATTAGGGCATGTTGGTGAAAGAACTTTGAAACAAATATGCAGAGACCAATGTGTGCTTGGGATACCTAGTGTATCCAAGCAACACATGATTTATAAATGTGGTGCTTGTCAATTTGGAAAGTCCCACAGGTTACCCTTCTCAAGGAAAGGCTACATGCATGAGGATTATCTAGAGCTTGTCCATAAAAATGTATGGGGACTAAGTGAGGATCCCTCAATCTCTAGATCAAGGTATTATGTATCTTTCATTGATGATTACAATAGGTGGAATGTATTGTACTTTATGAAGCACAAAGATTAGCTTAGCAAGCTAACTATTCCAAGTGATATCACTTAAAAATTAACTATGCTCAGAGAAATCAATTTAGCAAGTAAACCTTTACCCTTGATATTTTAGGACTGTTGCAAACTTCAACCAGTGATCACTTCAACGGACTTTTCTCTGAAATGGATGAATAGAAATCCTTCAAATTTCGACAGCATGTAGAAAACTTTGAGCTGGTTCCAACAAGCTATAGATCTTTGAATTTGGTGGAGAAATGAGTGAGATATGATCTCCCTAAGTTGACAGACTTATAAGTACTATGATAGAGAACTCAAAAATGAACAATGTAGATATATGTATTAATGAACACTTGTATACAATGCCATAGGCATGAAGATCATTGCCTAATGGTGTAGATAGGTGTGGGCTAGAGTGTAGACCTCAAACACACTCAGAATTGGTAATGAGAAGCTCGAAAAGTGACTCTTCTAACCGTGACTTTTCCTAGAGGTTTATATAAGAGTTCACTTCAAATTTGAATTTTGAATTCAAATTTTGGCTCTCTCTAAACAATGATCCTCCATTATAGGAGATATTCCATAAATCAAAGCTAACTTTTCCATGAGTTCTTTTTGGTAGGTGTTTACAAAGATTCCAAGTCAAATGTGACTTTTAAAAAAGGATAAAGTGGTAATTAACCACTAGCATTGATTCCTATGTATCTTCAAATATGTATGGACTACAAGCCAAATGTGTAGGCTTGTAAATTGCACCAACAGCTCCCCCTCCAAGCCAAACATTTTGGCTTGGTCTTCATCTTTAGTCTTCATGTATATCCTGCAATCCAATCATTGATTTGAACCTGCAAAGCTTGATTCCATCTAATGCTTTAGTTAACAAATCTGCACACTACATGTTGGTTGATACATATGTTAATTGAATGTCCTTGCTTAATAACTTCTCTCTCACATAATGGTAATGGACCTCTATATGCTTGGTCCTGGCATGATAAATAGGATTAGCTGCAAGCTGAAGTGAGCTCGTATTATCTCCAAATATTGATGGTGAGCTAGTGTACAAACCCAATTTTGTATACAATAACTTGATCCAATGGCTTCTGTGGCATTTGCCAATCCTCTATACTCTGCCTCTGTAGAAGATAAAGCTACAGTAGGTTGCTTCTTTGAAGACCATGATATTGGTTTATCACCTGCAAATGAAATGTATCCTGAAGTGCTTCTCCTATCATCCTTACATCCTACCCAATCTGCATCTGAATAGATCTTGATATCCAAGTTTGAAGTGTAACGAAAATACAAACCATGATGTTGAGTGCCTTTGCGATGCTTTAGAATTCTTTTAGCTGCTTCTAAGTGAGGTACCCTTGGTTTGTGCATAAACTGACTTAGCACACTAACTCCATATGCAATATCTATCCTTGTTAAGGTAGCATAGTTCAAGCTTCCAACTATGCTTTGGTAACCTGTAGACGACGTTTTGTGGCCGTCGGCCGGTGGGCACGCGAAGGCCCGCCCTCGCCGTTGGGGCATGGGCACTTAGTTTTAGGTTTACCTCCATTGGAGTACTTGCAACTTTGGCATCCTGCAAATGAAACTTCTTCAACATATCCTGTATGTATTTTTTCTGAGTAATGTAAATTCCAGGGTTGGTATAGACTAACTCAAGTCCAAGAAAATACTTTAGTAGACCAAGATCACTGATCTTGAACTCCTTCGTCATCTGGTTCTTGATTTTTTTGATTCCATTGACATCATTACCTGTAAGTATGATATCATCAACATATACACATTGGTATATTACCTCTGAATTACTTCTCTTGATGAATAGAGAAGTGTCTGCCTTGCTCATGACAAAACCTTGGTCTTGAAGGTATGTGGTCAACCTGTGATTCCATGCCCTAGGTGCCTTATTTAATCCATAAAGAGCTTTATTCAATTTGCACACATATGATACCTTGTTTGGATCCTCATAGCCAGGAGGTTGTGACATATATACCTCCTCTGAAATCCATCCATTCAAAAAAGCATTTTTACATCTAATTGATACATGTTCCAATTTTTAGATGCAGCCACACTCACCAACACCCTGATGGTTGGCATCTTGGCCACAGGTGAGAATGTTTCTTCATAGTCAATGCCTTGGGTTTGTGCAAAACCCTTGGCCACCAATCTGGCTTTATACCTGTTTATTGACCCATCAGAATTTCTTTTGAGTTTATAGATCCACCTGGATCCAATTACCTTCATGGACTCTTTCTTTGGTACTAGTTCCCGTGTGTCACTTTCTTTGAGGCCTTCAATCTCCTCATCCATAGCTTCTTTCCATTCTATCTGAGTTTTTGATTCTTTAGATGATCCTAGTTTTTCAATTGTCAAGTTTTTGGCAAGATAAACTGAATGTTTAGTAACAAGGGAGGTATCATACCCATCAGATAGGTTTTTTGCTCTCCCTTTGTGATCTTCTGATTGATTGATTTGAAGATTCAGGTATGTCTTCAAGCTTCTTCATCTTGAGTTTGCCTTTGGACTTCCATGCCTTGAATTCTTCAAGATTGATAATGTCTTCATCATCTGAAGTGGTGTCTTCATTCTGAGTAGGTTCCTCCTTAGAAAGACTTGGAAACTCCTCCTCCAAGTCATAGGGTAGTTTAAACTTCCTACATTCATTCTCATACCAAGAATCATTTTCATCAAAGACAACATCTCTACTAACCGTGAATCCCTTATTGGAAGGGTTGTAGAACCTGTAACCTTTCTGATTTAGATCATATCCAATAAAGATACACTTCTCAGCCTTAGGGTCTAGCTTACCTCTTATTTGAGAAGGAATGTGTACACATGCTACACATCCAAATATCTTGCAATGATCAAGTGAGAGTCTCTTCCCATGCCATGCTTCATAAGGAGTCATCCCATCAAGGGACTTAGATGGTAACCTGTTTATGAGGTAAGTGGCAATAGAAACACTCTCTGCCCATAGGTAGTTAGGTAATTTCTTTTCATTTAACATTGACCTAGTTGTTACAACAATCAACCTATTTGTTCTCTCAGCTACCCCATTCTGTTCAGGAGTATACCTTGTGGTGATTTCCCTCTTGATTCCTCTCTCCTACAAGAATGCTTCAAACTCATTGGAGAAGTACTCACCTCCCCCATCTGACCTTAGCCTCTTTAGATTCTTCCCTGTCTGGTTCTCAACAATTGCAAGATAATTTTTAAAATAGTTGAACACTTCATCTTTGTGCTTCATAAAGTACAATACAGTCCATCTGCTATAATCATCAATAAAAGATACATAGTACCTTGATCCTGAGATTGAGGGGTCTTTACTTGGTCCCCATACATCTGTATGGACAAGTTCTAGGTAGTCCTCATGCATGTAGCCTTTCCTTGAGAAGGGTAACCTGTGTGACTTCCCAAACTGACAAGCACCACATTTATATATCATGTGTTGTTTGGAAACATTGGGTATTCCAATTACACATTGATCCCTACATATTTGTTTCAGGGTTCTTTCTCCTACATGCCCTAATCTCTTATGCCAAATCTCAAGCTCGGAAAGTGTTTGATCTTTCTAATTGTAGAGTGCAATATTCTTTGTATCTTCTAGCTCAAAAGTAAAAAGTCTACCTGTCTTTTCTCCTTTAGCAATCCTCTTGAACCCTTGCTTGGGGTCTTCCACAAATGCTCAAAATTGGTTGAATCTGACCTGCAAACCTTTTTCCAAAATCTGTCCAACACTCATCAAGTTTTTTGTAATGGTTGGTACATATAGTACCCTACTCAACAAGTTCTGATTTCCATCACAATTCTTAACATTTCCAACTTTAACTACTGAGTGCTTGGTGTCATCACCTGTTTGTACTTGATGCTTACCTTTTGGTTCTTCAAGGTCAGAGAGTAGAGCTACATTGCCAGCCACATGATTTGAGCATCCTGAGTCAATGTAGAATAGGTGGTCATCATTTGTACCTGGTTTTGAAGTCATGTTCATGATCAAAAGTGAATCATCTTTTTCTTCTGTGTAGTTGTTGTAGTCCTTTCTGGATCTGAATCCTCCTTGGTAGTTGCCATTGTAGTTGTTGTTGTAATTGTTGTTGTAGTTGTTGTTGTACCCTTGATGATGGTTGAATCTGCCTCTTGACTATGAGTATCCACCTCTTTGATATCCTCTTCCTCTCTGATTTTTTTAGTTCCTTAAACACTCATCTGTAGTATGATTTGATAAACCACAAATGTTGCATGGTGAGGATAGCCTGAGAATCATGTACTACACATGCCAAATCATTCACCAATTTTTCATAGTCTATGAGCTTATACAACCCACAACATAAAATGCCAGAAGCAATAATAACATCACCATTTCACAGATCATGAACTGTACATCTATCATCAACAAATGTCACAACCAAGACAATCTTGGCTAATGTAGAAACTGATAACAAATTCTTCTTTATCCCTGGCACAAATAAAGCATCTGACAAAGTGAAAGAACTACCATCAGTAGTAGTCATAATGATCTTACCAACTCCCATGACAGGATAAGAGGAGTTGTTGGCACATGTGACAGTATTCCCTGTAGGGCAGGCTCTAGTGAAGAGAAGAAAATACATTGCAGGGTAATATGTTTGGTCTTCCCACTATCAAAGTACCAAACATCTGAGTCTACTGCAGACATGCACTACTCATGAGAAGATGGGTCAAAACTGCAAACAGTAGTAAAGCACCCATTCTTCATCCAGCACAAGGTTAGCAAACTCTGTTTTTGGAGTAGAGGCCTCTGCAACAACCATTCCGGCCTCTTTTTTCTTTGCCTCTTTTGGAACCATTTTGGGATAGTTCTTTATGATATGATCATTTCCTTTACAGTTCCTGCAAAACAATTTCTACTTTTCTGATTTCTTCTCATCTTGTCTTCCTTCTTCGAATGTGCAGAATTAGCTGATTTCTGCTTACTAGTTGAAGAGCTCCATTTTCCTTTGCCCTTCTGACTAGCTAGGAAAGCTTGATCTACAACATGCATAATGGACTTGTTCTACCTTGACTGATCTTCTTGCAATAGAACAAAGACCAACTCCTCAAATAACAAGGCATTTGGATTGCCTTTCATCATCAACCGAAGAGTAGAAGCAAAACTCTAATATGAATCAGGAAGACCATTCAAAATGGTCTACACAAGTGAGCTATCTAGTATAACTTCATTAGCAGAAATCAACTGTTCCTTCAAGTCTTTGATCTTTGTTAGAAAACTATCCATAGAATCACCTTCATTCATATGCTCACTCTCCAACTATTTTTGGAGATAAGCAACACGATCCTCATTCCTAGCTTGGTACAATGTGGTAAGTGTATCCCAAGCATCCTTAGCTATTCTGCAAGAGTGAATGTGAGGAATAATGGCACGTTTGACAGACAAAGCTATCAATGCATGTGCCTGGGCATCTTTGCCATCCCACGGAATTTGCTCTACAATAGGTGTAGCAGAAACCATAGCAGGAACAGGAATATGCAGAATATCATAATCTTTGATACCTTCTACATCAGCTTTGGTACCTGTAGTTGTAACAATTGCAAGTGTGATAGGATTTTTTTCAACACCCTGCACAATGTTCCACAGTCCTTGCAACCAATACATGTCACATCATATAAGCCCATAACTGGTAGTTGGTACCATCCAACTTATCATCAACAACCAACATACGGAATACATCACTGCTTTCAGCCATGGCCGGTAACTAAAATACCTTGATGCAAAAAATTGATTGTATCTCAAAAAGTTGAATAGAATTGCCCAAACGAATTCCGCTAGACGTATAGCAGACTTCAAGATGTTTATATTGGCAAACCAAAACTACTATATACCTTTGGCATAAAAAGATGAGATAGCTTGCACAAGTCTACGAAAGCACACGTACAACACAAGGAAGAAGAAGAAGCTTGGAGCACAACACACAATACTGAATGTATTACTAGAGAATGTACAAAGATAAGTAAGCCGTTAGGGCTATAGGCGTATATACAAGCCGGGGGAAAAGAACCTCTTAAGGAGGGAAAAAAGTGCCCCGGTGGTCCTAGAGTGTTCACACACATCACTACCTAAATATATCAACACTTTTTTGTGAGCATAACGAGCACCCGCCCACCCACCCAATGCTTATGACTAAGGCAGCCACTAAGGCAGCCACCAAGGCATAGACCATGGCATACCTTGTCATTGGAGTCACCATTGGCACCGTTGGCTACGTGTGAACGAGGACCTCAATGATCAAGGAAGATAGAGGTTCCGAGTACTTCCGAGAAGGTCACCCATGCCAGTTCTTCTCGGGAGGTCACCCATCCCAGTATTGTTCTCCTTGGAGCTCCCTTAACCATGGCAATCTCTTACCAGTAAGCTACACTCTTGTGGTTTCTAAAGAACGGGAAAGAGTAAGGTAAACATTACCTTGAACATGTTTTAGTCCCTTAAAGCTTCATTCTTTTCTTTCAGAGCCTATTTTTGAAGTATTTTTGGAGTGTATTTTGGAGTCATTTTAGAGTATTTTCACACATAGGTCTATTCACACAAGTCCAAGAACATTAAGAAGAGTGTTCTTTGTACTTCTCTAACAATAAATATCAACATTTGGGGCTGTGTTTTCAGCCACACTCCTAAAACTACAGGTTTCTTGAAAGGTTTTCAGTTTTGGTGGGAGCGGCTGTTGCAAATTTATGCAGGTTTTGGAGCCTAAAACATCAGAGTTGACAGACACTTGCAGGTTTTGTTGGCTAGTTTTTGGGTTGCGCATTCAACCTTTTAGTGTCATTTTACTGCATATAATGAGCACATATACACCATGTACACTTCTGTGGATACCTTATGTATGTCCATGTGGTCATTGATATAGTAGATATGTTTTTGCATAAAGCCTTTTACAGTTGATAAAGAGGGTCATGGTGAGATTTTCTTAATTGGGAGACACCCAGATGTCGGGGTCTCTTCGGTAATGCACGTGGAAGACTTACCCAGCTTCGCCATAGGAGATGTATGAAAGTTTTTCATAGGTGCTTGATAAGCCTAGTTGGCTTCTATTGGGTAAATGATTATATGCAGTGGAGTTAGTGATTCACTATGCAGGTAAACATGTCAGTACTTGCAGTTTTATGATATTTTGACATTGGTCATATGCTCATTTTGCAGAGGATACTCTAACAACATTTTTCTATATTTTTGGCTTTGACAACTATATAGTGGCTGATTTACTCCTTGATACACTTATTCATTGGTATCTGGACTCTTCTAGCTCCATTATCATTCTATTTAGTTCTCTACCATCATGGCATTAGAGGTTTGAGGCACATCTGGTGGATCATGGTCTAGTGCCAGTGTTCCAAGGAGGAGCTATGACTTACAGGGCAAAGACCATTTTGAGATCTGAAAATTTGATGACAGAAACTTTGCTCTATGGAAGAATCAGATTAAAGATGTGATTATTCAAATGAGGCAATGGAAGGTAGTAAATGGAATTTCAAAGAAGCGTGATCACATGGATGAAGATGATTGGGATGAGTTAGATGAAATGGCTAGGTCTACCATTCGCTTGCACCTGGCAGATAATGTTTACTTTACAGTATTAGATTGTGAAAGTGCAGAGGAGCTTTTGAAGAAGTTATCCAATACATATGAAAAAGAGATGACATCTAATAAAGTGTATTTGATGAGAAAATTGTATGACTTGGCATAAAGGACATAGATAGTGTTGCTACTCATCTAAATGGGTTTGATGCTATATTATCCCAATTATAGGCTCAAAAAATGGATATGGATATGGATAATGAAATGAAAGCAGTATTGTTATTATGCACCCTGCTATCATCATGGGATAAGTTTTGCACAACTATTAGCAATAGTGCACTTGGCGGTAAACCCGTCTATGATGACATATATGGAGCACTCTTGAGTGAGGAGATTCATAGAAAATCAATGATTGGCACTCAAAGTGGAGATGCATATAATGTTTGTGATTCTTACCACGGAAAGAATCAACAACGTGGCATGAGCAAGAAAAAGGAAAAGAATGGTCAACGGAATAAGAGTAGAAGTAAATCAAGGAAGAGGGATATCAAATGCCATTATTTTCATAAGAAAGGACACATGAAGAATGACTGGTATGCATTAAAGAATGCTAAAGGTAAAGGAAAGAATGTTGATGGGCATGTTAAACAATTACCTGCACCCATCTACTTCGACTATGAAGATTGAAGAAATTAATGCTACTTCTGATGATGCTAATGTGTTGACACTTGATAATACTATGCCAACTAAGGCTCTTATGGCTAATTCTCTTTTGCACACATGGCTACTAGATTTTGATGCTTCTTTCCATGTGACACTGCATAGAGAATGGTTCTCTAATTATGCAGCAAAGTCTCTTGGTACCGTGAGACCTGGTGACTCTTACTAGTGTGATGTTGTGGGGATTGGAGATGTGGTTGTGTAGTTCATTGATGGCTCAAAATTTATTATGCATAATGTATGTGTTGCAGAGCTAAAGAAAGCACAAAGCAGAGAAAAAGACGGGCCCCAAAATTTTTCCGATTTGGACATCATATTTTTGTATCATAATCATTCTTGTAATATATTTTCCATTGTAAATGCACTAGAGGAGTCCTCTAGATGCATCCCCACAGAAGGTTAGAGATTTACCCATGTAAAATAGTAGGAAATTAGTCTTTTAAGTGAATAAAGTGCCGGTCTCTTGTGTGAAAGGACCATTTTTAGGGCACTAGTATATAAGTCAAAAGTGACTCTTTGTAAAGAACTTTTTGCCATTGTGAGAATAGAGAGCACAGAAATTCGAATTTGTGTCTTCTTCACTCCATATCTCTTTCTCTGTGAGCTTGTATGCATGTGTATTGCTTGGAAAGAGTGCTTGTGAGTGTTTTCTATCCATGAAAGTGTTTATTTGCTGTAGGTAAGGTGTGTGTGAAGTGTGGGAAGTGTTGATGTGTAGGAAAGTATTCCCGCGACTCAGTATTTTGCTCATAACTTGAAGTAGGAGTGTCAGAATTGAGTGAAACCTCTGCCATTGGATGCGTCTTCTCGAGAGCTTCGAAACCCATATGCTATTTGCTATATTTGAAGCTCGGAGCTGGGAGAAAAGTCCAAAATACTGACGGCTGCTGCACCAAGTATCGTTTTGCCATGACCAACAATTGAAGCTTGTTTGGATAAGTCTTTGCCTTATTTACACTCTTTGAGTAGTTCATTTGCATTGATGATCACATGATTGCATGTCCTCATACACTCGGCTAGGTTTGCATACTCCTTGGATTGATAATTAAAAGCGTGTATCCCCACTATATGCACTTGAGAGGGGATTGAGGTATAGTCTCTCTCTCCGCAAGTCCCTAAGTTGGTACTTAGGTCAACACACTTTTTGGCATGAGTTGCAGTGTCGAGTATCGTGAGTGCTGTGTCAGAGATCGCGTGGGAGCAACTAGGCTATCTGAGGCTACACAGAGCAAGGGGAAGTGATAAAGGAGTTGGAAGAGCCTCCAAGGTGAGCACATTATTGCTGTGTGGTGATCTCTTCTCTGTAAATCAAATTTTTGGAACAAACGATCTGAGTCAGGTATCGTTTAGGAGTTGTAGAGGTTATAAAGTGTGATTTGAACGATACAGAGAGTGAGGAGAGGGTAGGAGACCTTATAAAACATCTGTGTGTAATCAAAACTTGAAAAATCTTAGCAAAAATTTTGAAAAAGGGTCAAGTATCGTATTGCTCCCGCGGTCGAGTATCGTGATACTTAGCAAGTATCGTTTTGCTCCTGTGGTTGAGTATCGCGATATTTCCCTCCGATCGTGTATCGTTTCATACCGATCGCGATACTTGGTCAGAGATTGTTTTTGACCAGCGATCGTTTCGTCAGCGATCGTCTCTGAGAGATCGTTTTGACAGCGATCGTTCCTCTGAACGATCTTGTGCCAAAGATCGTCCCTCAAAGATCGTCGATCGTGTATCATCTGGTCTTCAGAGATCGCGATACTTGATCAGTATCGTGTATCGTTAGGGGCAAGTATCGCTTCGGTCAGGTATCCTGTATCGTCACTCTTATTGATCGTGTATCGTTTGGTTCAGCGATCGTGATACCTAACAAGTATCATGTATCGTTTTGCCAGCGATCGTCTGCGAAAGATCGTTTTTTGAGGTATCGTTTTGTGAGATATCGTGTATCGTTTGGTTCAGCGATCGCGATACCTAACAAGTATCGTGTATCGTTTTGCCAGCGATCGTCTGCAAAAGATCGTTTTTTGAGGTATCGTTTTGTGAGAGATCGTGTATCGTTAGGTGGAAGTATCGTGTATCGTCTGTGTTCAAGTATCGAATATCGTTTGGGATTAAATATCGTGTATCGTTTTATCCGGAGTATCAAGTATCGTTTTCATCAGGTATCGTGTATCGTCTGGTCTTCAGAGATCGCGATACTTGATCAGTGTCGTGTATCGTAGGATCACAAGTATCGTGTATCGTTTGGAGCGAAGTATCGTTTGTACTAAAGATCGTTTTGATCAAAGATCGCGATACCTAACAAGTGTCGTGTATCGTTTTGTCAGCGATCGAGTATCGTCTGTAGTCAGAGATCGTGGAAATTGGAGGTTAAGTATCGTGACTTGAAAAGTTATTTTCAGTCAATTTTTAGCCAACCTTCTTCCTAGAATTTTGACCCTTAGTGAAGAATCCCAGAGGCTAGAAGATTGCAAGGATTGATCAGAGTTGTTAGGTGGATGAACCTGAGATCCGGAAGAGTGCTAAGTAGTCGAAGAAGTGTCATATCTTCGGTAGGAAGCGCTGCCCAGGCTAGTCACCACTCCATTTACTCAGAAACCTCTAGTGATTCGGAAGGGGAATTACACCAGGCTTCGGAAGACATGCAAGATCCAACGCCAAACAGGAATTTCATGTCCACTGTTGAGGGGGATTACCGTACCTCCTTACAATATGTGTCCACCAATGCCCAGGAAATCCCAATCTACCTGGATGGGTTAAACAGATCTGTTGCTAGGATGGTAACTTCCCAGAATGCCACAATTGTGCCCAGACCTGCTGTCAAGTACGAAGGAGGAGCATATGTAGACAAGATTGGTCATATCTATATCGTGACTGAATTTCCTGAGAGAATCAATGAGAGAGGAGAGTTTGTGGACCCCAACAACTCCGAAAGAACACAACCTGAAGAGTTTGTGTCTACCCCGAGGGGCAGGTCTCAAGTGTCACGGGTCTTGAGAGGAGATTTGATACCTCAAGATGATTACCTGTTGGAAGTCTATATGATCCATGGATCAGACCTGTTGCTTCAAATTGACTTACCGGCTCCAGGGAGAGAAGAAAGCCCCATGACATTTTATGAGTTGAAAGACCCAGATGATGAAACTAGACTTACTTACTTGGATAAGGATCAAAGGAGATATTGGCCTGTGAGTGCCTTAGACAGGGCTCGACTAAGATACATGGGTACGCCTGTATTTCCTCAGAGAGGTCAGGCAACTACTTCACAAAATCCTTTTGGGAATCAACATGAAACGGAGCAAACCACATCAGGACAGACCAGTCAACGAAGTCTGCCCAACCATACTCATGTACAGTTTGCAACTCCAGGAGTGCACACACACAATCAGGCCCACGCAGGGATAGGGAACCAGTACCGACCACCAGCAAGACCACAACCATCGGTAGGAAGACAGCCGGGAGTACCGTCATTACAACCAGCTATCCCAGTCTTCCCTGTGATGCCCAGACCACCTGAACCAATGAGAAGGCTGAGACCTATCCAAGTAGCTAAATGTGTAAGAAACCATTATGATGGGCTGGGAGAGCCATATGATCATATCGCAGAATTTAAACAAGTTCTAAGAGCGGAGCAAGTAGAGGACTTCTTTGTGCAGTATGAGTCTTTTGGGCTCACCCTCACAGGGACTGCTCTAACTTGGTTCCAACCTTTAGATCCCAATCAATTTGGAAACATGGAACAATTCTTTCAAGAATTCATTGGAGAATTCACAAAGAGAGGGATTAAACACAATTCTGCATCTTTAATCCATAGCTTTAAACAAAACCCTAATGAAACCGTGAAGACCGCGGCCCGATCAATCAGTATGTGGATAGATGCCAAGCAGCTGAGAGACCCACTCAACAAAAGATGATTTCACTATTTCTAGATGGACTCACCAACGGAACCCTAAGAACACTGGTGTATGTGAAGAGATTACAAACACTGAGTGAGTGTCTTCAAGAGTGCATTGATTTGGAAGACAACCTCGCCGAGGATCTCAAAGGTACAACCGACCTCACTAAAACAGAAGATTTAAGGAGTACTATCACATCCAACTCCAGTAACATGGAAGAATTAGCAGAATTATTAGCAAAGAAACTAGGAGTCCAGGGACAGAGAGCCTACCAAAACCCAGCACAAAGAGTGCCTGTGCTACGAAGATGTAATTTATGTGGAGGAGAACACCCCACACACTTGTGCGTCTGAGGAGGGGCTGGTGCACAACCTACGTATCAATACTACAGACAGCAACAACATGGGACTTCTTCATACTGCCACATCGAGCAAAAATACACCAATCACACCACGGAAAACTGTCCCTTCAATAGGCAAGCACGGCCTATCCAACCACCTCAATACCGACCATATGGATTTCAACCAAGAGAACCTGGTAGGGAGATGCCTAGATACAATCCTTATCCAACACCAGGAGGAGCACCAAGACAATATGAGCAAGCACCGTACCCACCACCACAGCCAGTACTGGGACCCCAGCTATCACAACCTCAACAAGTAGTACCAGTGAAGTATGCTCAACCAGAAGGAAACTTAGAGAGAGCCATAGTACCAGCATCAATAATGACCAATGTGGAATCAACCAACCCAGGGTATGAACCTCCACTAGGGGAGTACTATCCATATGAAGCCAACATGATGGAATATGAACCGACATATGACACGACTTGTTATGGTTATGAGGGCTATGATCAGACATATGGAGCAGAAACCACCACCTTAATGTATACGGCTCCTAAAGCACAACAACCCATGAGACCTCCTGTTAGACCATCGGTGCAGAGAGGACCATGCTATAGATGCGGAGGGGATCACTTCATTAGGGAATGCCCTCGACCTTATAATCCACCACCACCCAGAGTTTGGGAAGGGTATTGCAGTGATTGTGGAAAGGAACATCTTTTTAGAGATTGCCCTAAGAACCCAGCCAAATCCAAAGACACTGCACCTATCAATGTGATTGAGGTCATTGAAGGATCCGGAAGTGATAAGGAGTACATGGTGCCACTAAAGGCCATTACGAGAGCCCAAACGAAGCAACAAAAAGAACAGCACTCAGAAGAGAAAAACAACAAAAAAATAAGCCCTTCAATTCAGAGAGTGGAAGATTCTGAGGACCCATGTGAAAACCCCCGGAACCCGAAAGCTCAGAAATGGAAGGAAAGATGAGAGAAACTCAAGGACAAATGGGCAAAAAACAAGACTATAAACAATAAAAAGCAAACTAAAAAAACGAATAAGCCCAAGGAACAAGGGAATTCGAAGGAGACCCCTGAGCTACCCGAACCTAGCTCAGATAGGGAGAAGCCCGGATCAATTCTAGCAGACCCAAAGCCAGACGACTTAGACATGTGGTTGAAAGCCTACCAAGCTAGAATCAAGATGGGCCCAAGCGTTGAACAACATGAAAAAATCTACCCTAAAGGGGAAATAGAAAAAGAAAGACTGACCATATGCAGGAAACTCATAGAAGTAGCACAAGCAACCCTAGAAAAGCCTATCCCAATTCTACCAGAGACCAGGATTGCACATAGTCTGTATGAAGAATGCTTAAAGTCCAATAACAAAGAGCCTAGGAAAGAAGATGACCAAAGCGGCCAGATAACAACCCAAGAGGAATCGATGTCAATAATCCCAGATCTAGAGGCAGATTGGCCAAAAGACTTATGGAACAGAATACGAGAGGAGCAATGGAAGAAGAATGGAGATAATACACCTCCTTTTGAAGAAATAGATGGGGAAGATTGTCAACTTCACCCCAACTTGGAGGAAGTGTACGAAGAAGTGTCAAGACTTGAAAGAGGAAGAGAGGAAACCATAAGCATTTCAACGTTGCCTAATTACATGGGAGAATACGAAAGGGAGTCAGTAATAATCCGAGCACCCACAGTGCATGGAAAGGGAAAGGAAAAAGTAGAAGAGAGTTCACACAATCTAAAAGAATTAAAGAAAACAAAAGTACGATGCAAATTAACGGTGGAAGAATTGCTTCGACTTAAACCACAATTATGGAAGCAAATGGCAAACCAGTTAGAATCACAGCCAGAGATTGGAGGACCGACAGAAAAGGAGAAGGAAAATAATTCCACAATACAAGTTCCTGTGGACAAAGTGGGAGAGTTTAGTGAAGGGGATGAGGGTAATACTTGTCTACCAGTCACACACAATGGGTACATGACCAAGGCTATTCTAGATACGGGAGCCGGGGTAGGAATTGCCACTAAAGAAATCTGGGAAAAATGTGGAAAACCTGCCTTACGACCCACACGCATGAAACTCCAATTAGCAGACGGTCATGTAGAAAAACCCTTAGGAATATTGGAAAGGATCAAACTAACCACTTGCGGTGTAGAATTCGAACACACCCTAGCCATCTGTAAATTCGAGAAAGCAAACAACTACGAGATGATATTAGGACGACCCTTCATGAGACAAATGCGGGTAGTACAGGATTGGGGAAGAGATTCGTTATACCTGCAACATCAGGGAAACACCACCAAAATAAATTTGCACACATTTGCTTATCGAGATGTCCCTCCACTACAATGGAATCCAGTACACCGAGAAGAAGATGACTTATCCATTCACAGTGCTGGATCAAGTGATCAATCTTGGATGCATGAAGATGCCCAGTTGTGGATGTGTAAGGAATCCAAGAGAGAAGAGAACAAAAGGCAACCATGGCCAATAGGACATCCTAACCATAGATCCGTAGAGGACCCCACTTACACACCTCAAATTTTCTCTGATGAGATCTTTGAGCCACATGGATGGATGGAAATCTTGGCAACTCTAGATGTGTGTGTAAATGAGGAAGTTTTGACGATGAATGAATGCATAGATGAGGAAGGTTATGATGTAAACCTCTATATGGTTGTCCTTCAAGAAGTAGAAGAAGGGGAAATCCTGGAAAAAGAGTGGAGAGAGGAATATGAAAGCATAGAAATGGAACCAGAATTTGATTACGAAGAAAGCTGCTTAAATACTATTCAGAACCAGAAGGAACAGGAACCAACAAAGATCTTAGCAATTGAAAATGCTACTGCAATACACAGGCAGGAGGAGAACAGGAGTAAAGTAGGGCCGGACCCAGATTTTTTTGAAGTTCCTGAACACTTTAAAAAATACGAAGTGGAGGAAAGAAAAGTGGCTATTCAAATGCCTCGACGAGAGGCACGAGACGGGGAAGCGTATGACAACAAGGAACAAACGAAAAAAATTGTTGTGACAGTTGAGGAGGGAGAAGAAAGATGCACATATATTGGTAAAGATGTGTCTGAAGAAGAGGAAGAGGAACTCATATATCTTATTCGGGAGTACCGATGTCGGGATGAAATCCCGCAGGGAGTGTGCACTGTGTTTTTTTTCAGAAGTTCATTGTTTTTGAGTTTTTGTGTGATGTTTTGATCGAGAGAGTGGTATATTTTGTACATATCTAGGCCGAATTGATTGATTGTGTGATGCAAAAATAAGTTTGAGATGTATGTTAGACGTGTGTGTAAAAATAACTGACATTAGATCCATGGAAACCTTAGGTTTGACCCTTGAAACTGACTGGAAACATGAGTTTACCCCATGAAAACCGGACTTGAACCCTTGGAAACCCTTGGATGTTAGGCCGAAACTGTAAATAAACTGTTGAATTGACGAGCTTGAGATAATTGTGACCAAACCCTGATTTTTCCGACCAAAATCCGTAGCTTAGACCCTTGGAATTGGTGTTTATCCTCGCCCAAACCCTTAGATTAATTAACCCTGTATATAGTGTGAAACCAAAACATTAATTTAGGGAAAATAAAAAGGACAAAAATCAAAAATAGAATCAAGAGATGGGATTTTCCAAGAATAGTAAGTGAACATGCATGGTCGTCTGAAATTGGAAAGTTGAGTAGGGAGGTTGGAAACTTCTAGATGAACGTCCCAAGGAGAGAAGGATGGGGAATCCTATAAATAGAGGGCCAAGCCTCACTTGTTTTTCCTCGTTGATCTTCTAGGTGCGTCCACTTTGCAGGTTTGATTTGCGCGGATTTTTGAAGTAAAGAGCTGCAAAGTGAGGATTTGAAGAAAAGTTTGGACCGAAGAAAAGTGAAGAAAAGATTAAATCGCAAAGACCAGAAGACAGAGATCGAGGGTGACTTCCTGCACTGTAGCGGGAAGCCTACATCATATCCAGCCGACTCGACACCTTGGCGGCATTTATTTTTACTTACCTGTTTCCGCACTGTAGCGGATTTTTTGTATCGGAGACCCGCACTGTTGCGGGCACCACTGTATCATTTATATTTTATTGTATCATCGAGTTTGTATACACACCGACCCAGTGATTCCGAGAATCAGTGCTGTATCTGATTTGTCTCTTTCTCGACGCCTACGGTCATGCACGCACGTACATCTCGACACTTCCGTGAGTCCCACGCGTACGAGGATCGCGCACGCTCCAGAGAGCACAGGCGAGGCGCCCAGCGCGCAGACGCCGCTCGCAGGACAGCGGGAACGGCGCACCAGAGCGGGGCCTGATCCAACCCCAGGCGCCGGCATCCCGCCACGACCTCCTGCTTCCCGACACCTGAACCCGACGTGAAGCGAGGTGGTTGCCCGGTGATCCTCGACGCGTCACCCACTCCTTGAGAAGATAGACGGGAACCTCGGCATCGGACAGAGATTTCAGGTACTAGCATCTCAAGTTATTTGATTTTTTTGCATTGTTTCACAAACACATTGAACAGAAAGGTTGTCTTGTTGTCTGAGTTTGAGCATTCACTATCTGCACTAGTTTAGTCCATATATCTGTGCACAAGAAACGAAAATGAACAAAATGATTGAGGAACAGTTTAGGAGATATGAGGAACGAATTAAGGAAATAGAATTTAACACGAATGAATCTATAAAATCAAAGTTTGGTATTGTTATGACTTTAATGCAAACGATAAATGCGATATCTGATACTATTCAGGTGATGGGTATAAGCATTAAAGATCTAAAAAATGAAATGGATTTTGAGAATTCTGAATTGAAAAATAAGGTTGAATTGTTGACTAACCAAGTTAAGAATCTACAAGCATTGAAATGCGACAATGAACATGAGGTAAATGTCCAAGGCATATCTGCACACAAACAGTCATTAGGTCTTAGAAGACCCACGCCTAGAGTGATACCTAGGAAATCAAGTCACGTTGAGAAGAGACCTATACGTTGCTTTTGGTGCGATCAATTTGGACATATATTCTGGGACTGCATAGCATATGAAAGTGCATGCAGACATAGACTTGTAAGTGAGCATGAAGGAAAAATTTGTAAATATCAAGAGCAAACACCTTTGCATTTGAATGTAGGAAAAGGTGGGATGAAAGAGTATTTCGAGAAGACCAAATCTAGATCGAAATCAATTCAAAAGATATGGAAACCAAAAACTCATGAAGATAATAGATCTGATGAACAAAAGAGCTTGCTAACTATTGAGATTCAAGGGAAGCCAAGTGAAGAAACTAAAGGTAGACAAATCAAGGTCGAGAAGCAAAATATTGAGCAGATTTTGAGAGAACAAATGGAAATTGATCATAAAAGAGAGTCTGAAAGAGAGAAATCAAAGAAAGATCAGAATGTATATGTATCATTTGATCCGAACCTTTTAACTAATGAGAATCTATTTGATCAAGAGAAGGTTGCAAAATTACAGTCTCAATTAAACTTTGACAAACAAATTGAACATGAAAAGAGTGAAGAAGAGATTGAAGAAGATAAAAAATGTGATAAACGAGTTAACAAAGCAGAAAAACAGTTGCTTGATGATATTATTGCGCAAATCGAGGGGAATGTAAAAGCCACTGCAAAGTCTTCTAAGTCTTTGAAAAAGAACAAGAAAAGTAGAAATCTAACATTCCAAGATATATTTGCCAATCTTGAATGATGATAGAAGAAGAATCATAATGAAAACGCATGAGAATGATAAAGAGCTATTGAATGTTGATTAATGATGATGATGATGATGATTGACCATGATTGATAAGTGATTCATAACAATTGATGTTGATGATGATTGATGATTAATGAATGAGGATGATTGATCATTCATGATGATAAATGATTGATGAATTATTGGTGATTGATGATTGATGATGGATGATGATGAAAGATAATGATTGATGTTAAAGATGATTGATGATGATGGTTTATGATGATGATGATTATGATGATTATGATGATTATGATGATTATGATGATTATGATGATGATGATGATAATACTGATGGCACTGGAGGATACTGATGACACTGGAGGATACTGATGACACTGGAGGATACTGATGACACTGAAGGATGCTCATGACATTGATGCTGATACTAATGAAGAATGATAGATCATGAAGATGAAGAAAAGTTAGATCAATCAATGCTGGAGGATACTGATGACACTGGAGGATACTGATGATGCTGGAGGGAACTGATGACACTGAGGCTGATGCTGATGAAGAATGATAGACCATGAAGATAAAGAAAAGCTGGATCAAAATGAAGAAAAATGACTAGGTGAAACGTTTCTGATTTGAGATGTGTTTTCTTTCTGATAGAGCATATACATTGCATTGATGTGTGTGATAAAGATATGTATGAGTTTATGAAAATCATGTAGAATGAAGATACCAAATATCTATTATGGGTTTGCACGAAGCATGAGCAACTAGGAATTATATGAATAGGATCAGTTAGTGGACTAGAGACTTTTGGGAGTGAAAACTTGGGGATGTGATGACATGCTTAAACCAAGTGCATGTATATACTGATTGATTTGAACACTTAGTGAGTGGGAAACTTTGGATCCTAGTATTTATTTCCTATGAGATCTTACCTCCATATGGATCATGATTTATAAAGAAACATTCATACTCATGCCAGCTTATATGTGCGTGTATGTTGTTGGTGCGCTACGGTGGGCTAGTAGGCGGGTGGAACCACCTTGGTCGGGTGATCAAGGCCACGAGCCGTAGCTAGTTTCGTCGTAGGCCTGACCTATCTGTTGTCATGCGCCTGTATGGGTCGGTAGGCGGGTGGAGTCACTTTGGCCGGGTGGTCAGAGCCACGAGCTGACATTGATTTCATGCAGGGCTGACGTTGTGTATATCGTGCGCTATGTCGGATCGACAGACAGGTGGGATAAACTTGGCCGAGCGGACAAGTCCATGAGTCGCACCCGATTTCGACATAGGCCGATTTGTGAAAAATAAAAGATAAAAAGAAATGCTGAGCTGAGATGAAGAGGAAAAGAAAAAGAAAAAGAAAAATGAAAAAGAAAAAGAAAAAGAAAGAAAGATCTAATGGAGAGCTGGACAAGTAGGAGATAAATAGTAGGAATCGAGGTATATTCTACAAACTGAGTTAGTAGAAACATATGTATATGCTAGTACTTAGAATGAGCAGTTGGATCTGAACCAGTTGAACGAACAAAAGATCTAGAAAGTCGACGATTTATTCATGTGATTACTTGTCAGATTGCGGACACACAAACATAATATGATGTTTGTAAAGCTTGAATCTACCTAATTTTCTAAAATTCATACCAATCTTTATAAAAATTGCATGACTGCATGAGATCATGATTTGAGTTTTGAAAAGAAAAAGATAAAAAGTGTAAAGAGATTTTAAAAGAACCCTGATACTCTTCTGTTGGATCTTGCAGGTTGGCCCATCGGGACGATGTGCAGGTTTAGCGGGGGCGAATGTCGGGATGAAATCCCGCAGGGAGTGTGCACTGTGTTTTTTTTCAGAAGTTCATTGTTTTTGAGTTTTTGTGTGATGTTTTGATCGAGAGAGTGGTATATTTTGTACATATCTAGGCCGAATTGATTGATTGTGTGATGCAAAAATAAGTTTGAGATGTATGTTAGACGTGTGTGTAAAAATAACTGACATTAGATCCATGGAAACCTTAGGTTTGACCCTTGAAACTGACTGGAAACATGAGTTTACCCCATGAAAACCGGACTTGAACCCTTGGAAACCCTTGGATGTTAGGCCGAAACTGTAAATAAACTGTTGAATTGACGAGCTTGAGATAATTGTGACCAAACCTTGATTTTTCCGACCAAAATCCGTAGCTTAGACCCTTGGAATTGGTGTTTATCCTCGCCCAAACCCTTAGATTAATTAACCCTGTATATAGTGTGAAACCAAAACATTAATTTAGGGAAAATAAAAAGGACAAAAATCAAAAATAGAATCAAGAGATGGGATTTTCCAAGAATAGTAAGTGAACATGCATGGTCGTCTGAAATTGGAAAGTTGAGTAGGGAGGTTGGAAACTTCTAGATGAACGTCCCAAGGAGAGAAGGATGGGGAATCCTATAAATAGAGGGCCAAGCCTCACTTGTTTTTCCTCGTTGATCTTCTAGGTGCGTCCACTTTGCAGGTTTGATTTGCGCGGATTTTTGAAGTAAAGAGCTGCAAAGTGAGGATTTGAAGAAAAGTTTGGACCGAAGAAAAGTGAAGAAAAGATTAAATCGCAAAGACCAGAAGACAGAGATCGAGGG
Organism: Ceratopteris richardii; assembly: GCA_020310875.1. Lineage (NCBI taxonomy): Eukaryota > Viridiplantae > Streptophyta > Polypodiopsida > Polypodiales > Pteridaceae > Ceratopteris > Ceratopteris richardii. Next base: position 101,746,472 of record CM035412.1, read on the forward strand.
TGACTTCCTGCACTGTAGCGGGAAGCCTACATCATATCCAGCCGACTCGACACCTTGGCGGCATTTATTTTTACTTACCTGTTTCCGCACTGTAGCGGATTTTTTGTATCGGAGACCCGCACTGTTGCGGGCACCACTGTATCATTTATATTTTATTGTATCATCGAGTTTGTATACACACCGACCCAGTGATTCCGAGAATCAGTGTTGTATCTGATTTGTCTCTTTCTCGACGCCTACGGTCATGCACGCACGCACATCTCGACACTTCCGTGAGTCCCACGCGTACGAGGATCGCGCACGCTCCAGAGAGCACAGGCGAGGCGCCCAGCGCGCAGACGCCGCTCGCAGGACAGCGGGAACGGCGCACCAGAGCGGGGCCTGATCCAACCCCAGGCGCCGGCATCCCGCCACGACCTCCTGCTTCCCGACACCGAGATGTATTCGCATGGACCTATAAGGATCTCAAAGGGGTAGAAACCACTATTTGTTCCCATCGAATACCAATGACAGCAGATGCAAAACCCTCCAAACAACGTCCTTATACATACAATGAAGTCTACGCAGCAAAGATTAAGGAAGAAATAGACAAACTACTAGCAGCAGGATTCATATACGAGATAGAACATACCGAGTGGGTATCGCCACTAGTAGTAGTGCCTAAGAAAAATGGAAAATTGAGAGTGTGCATAAATTTGAAGAAGGTGAATGCAGCCACTAAACGTGACAGCTACCCACTACCTATCACGGACCATTTATTAGAGAGAGTAGTAGGTAAGGAGGTCTATAGCTTCCTAGATGGATTCTCCGGATACAACCAGGTGGCTATTGCGACTGAGGATCAACATAAGACAGCATTCGCCACTGAATGGGGAGTGTATGCATTCAGAGTGATGCCCTTTGGACTCACTAATGCTCCAGCCACCTTCCAGAGATTGATGTGTCATGTTTTCAAGGAATTTCTGAAAAAAAGCATGGAAGTATATGTAGATGACCTTTGCACGTACTCCAATCGAAGACCCGATCACATTCCCGAGTTGAGGAAGATATTCAACAAATGTAGACAGTACCGAGTCTGCTTAAACCCCGAGAAATATGTCTTCATGGTAAGGCAAGGGAAAATTCTAGGACACATAGTTTCGAGAAATGGAATATCAACGTATGAGGACAAGATTAAAATCATCTTAGACTTACCAAGACCCAAGAATGCAAAGGAAGTGCAAGCTTTTATGGGACATTGTGGATACTACCGTAGGTTCATTCACATGTATGCCATAATAGCAAAACCCTTGTATGGTCTCTTGACTCAATTTACTTGGAGAGAAGAGTGTGAGAAGGCATTCACCGAGTTGAAAAAGAGACTTAGCACTGCCCCAATTCTGAAATCACCCAACTGGAGCAAGCCTTTTCATATTCATGTTGACGCTTCTAACTATGCCATTGGATGCATCTTAGCCCAGCCGGCTGATGAAGGCAAGCTTGATCATCCAATTGATTATGCGAGTAGACAACTCAATCAAGCAGAAAGAAATTATACCACTACGGAACAAGAAGGCTTAGGAATGGTATACGCAGTGAAGAAATTCAGACATTATCTTTTAGCCAACAAATTCAAATTCTTCATAGACCATCAAGCTTTGTTGTACTTAGTCAATAAGCCTTGTAACATGGGAAGGTTGGTACGATGGTTTCTACTACTAATGGAGTTTGACTTCGAAGTAGTAGTGAAAAAGGGGAACACACATGTGAGAGCAGACCACCTTTCGAGGCTAACACACGGAGAGCCACCAAGTGGAGTACCCGACGATCTACCAGATGCTTATTTGTTCAATCTAGAAGTTTGCCCAAAGTGGGTAGAGAAATTGATCCCTATACTCACTCATGGCCCTCAACACTCTATCAATAGGAATAGCAAGAAAGAAATTCTTCAATCGAGGAACTTACACATTGTGTCAGGTAGTGTATACTACAAGGAACCCAACAGAGTGTTACTCAGATGTGTTGATGAGGATGAACAAACGCAACTAATTGAGCAAGCACATGTGAACAAATGGAGGACACACCAAGGGACTCATGGAACCATCCGAGAACTGAAAAGATTAGGAGTGTACTGGCCTGACATGCCCAAGAATGTTCACGACCACGTAAGTAATTGTGCAGAATGCCGAGAGACGGTTCCCGAAGATCATATGTCTCTACCTTTTTCGACCATAGCACCCAATTGGAGTACAACTCTAGTGAAATTCTTAAAAACTCAAGAACATGAGTTAGGAACCAGCTTAGCAAGAAAGCGATGCTTAGAGGAAATGAGCAAGGACTACATTCTCATAGGAAAACAATTGTTCAAACGAGGGAAAGATAACCAACTCAGATTATGTGTGCATGAAGGAGAATATTTACCCATATTAGAAATGGCACATGCAGGTGCTGCAGGAGGTCATTTTTCGGCTGAAAGGACTGTTAAAATGATTCTCTTTGCGGGTTTGTGGTGGCCAACTCTACACATGGATGCTGAAACGTATGTACGAAGTTGTGAGACTTGTCAGAGAACTAAATTCGGAGAGATGACATGCCATTAAGACCAATGATATGCGCTAGAGCCTTCACAAAATGGGGTATAGACTTCATTGGACCTATCAATCCACCTTCCAAAGGATCACATGCGGAGTACATCATAGTAGCCACTGACTACTTAACTAAATGGGTAGAAGCGAAAGCCACTAGAAAGAATGATGCTCAAACTACCGCAAAATTTCTCTTTGAGCATATCTTCACCCGCTTTGGCTTGCCCATTGAGATTGTTAGCGATCGGGGAACGCACTTCCTCAATGAGGTAATCGAGTCATTAATGAACGAGTTCTTAGTGATTCATAAAAAATCAGCACCATACCATCCCCAAGCCAAAGGACAAGCTGAGAGCTCTAACAAAGTACTGTGCACGGTGTTGACTAATTATGGAAGGTCTGATTGGGACAAACAATTGCATCATGCAATTTGGGCATTCCGAGTTGCATATAAAATGGCCATTGGAACTACACCTTTCAATTTACTGTATGGGCAAAATGCAATTTTGCCAATTGACTTCTTAGTGCCTACATTGAAAGTGGCCTAGCAATATGAATGGAACGGTCATGAATTATCCCAACAACTAGATCAAATCGAGAAGTTACATGAGACAAGATTGCAAGCAGTAGCAGGCATTTATGCTGCTAAACGGAGACAAAAGGCATATTATGATGCACATATAAAAGACAAGGGACTTAAAGAAGGAGACTTAGTCCTAGTATACACCCTGAAACAACATGCCAAGAAGTTACAAAAACGCGGATACGGACCTTTGATCATAAATCGAATCTCTACTAGTGGTGCAGTCAATCTCGCCACGCTAGACGGAGACATTCTTCCCAACTACATCAGTGGATGCAGAGTAAGACGATTCATGGAGCCCTTGATTGATCAAATGCTAACACGATTGGTAGGTGCTCAAAATAGGAAAAAGGAAGAAGAGCGAATTAGAGAGGAAGCTCGACAAGAAGCACTAGAGTGCATTAAGAAATGGAAAGAGTGGATCACGCAAAGAGATGAACGCTATCTCCAAGGAGCAGAGCCCATCCCTATGGCAAATTACCAAGTCGATAATCATGACACAACAGGTATGTGTAAAACGCAACCTTACCTAAACCTAGGGATTGGCAAGACGGAGTACAAATTGATAGATGCATTGATAGACTTAGGAGCAGGACTTAGCTGCATGCGAAAGAGAATAGCAAAAGAGCTGCAATTAGAATTGAATCCCACAAAAGCCCGATTAATAGGAATTGGAGGTTACACCCTAGAATGTATGGGAACCACGAATGTATCCCTCCACCTAGGAAATTCCTCAATGGAACAAAGAGTTCTAGTGTGCGAGGATGAAGATTTGATAGAAGACTTCATCCTAGGACACGACTGGATCATAGAGACTGAGGCGTGTATCCATCTAGCTCAAGGCTATATTTCGGCTAAGATAGGGCATAAGGAAATTTTCAGCTTACTTGAAGAGAAACCATGTATTCAAACAAATATAATACCAAGTTCAGGGGAAGTTCAGAGAAAGACATAGAAAGTATCAACAATGCTCACAAGTCAGAAACCAAACACATAGAAGCGGAAACCTCAATCCTAGCGATGTCAACAAGAGAGTCGAAGTCATCCAATGCAGTTGAGGGAAAGCCAACCGTTAAGGAGACTGGCTCTCCTACACATGCTCAAAACGTCAGAAGATCGCACTACTGGAAACCAATAAGCAGACACTCAGATCAAGGCCCACCCAAATATAAGTGGGTACGCAGGGATCAAATACAGAGTCGAGAAGCGTCCGCATCCACTCTTAAGAAGGAAACAGGAATCACCAAACCAGCTTCACAGAAGTACATACAGGAAGAATCAGTGCAAGTATGGATCCCTAAGACTTTGCTCGAAGCTCAAAGATCGCGACTTCAGATATGGATCCCCAAAAAGCTCAAACAAGCAGCTAAACAGGAGTTAAAGACAAAAGAAGAGGTACTACATCAGACAAGGCAAAAGACAACAACACGTAGGAGTCATCCAAGAAATTGGAAAAGCAATGCCAATTTTACTCGAACAATGGAGAAAGCGAACAGAACAAAAGGAGCTGTAAGCATCAAGGAAACGAAATGACCTCCCTTAGTGTTCACGAAAGGGATCTGGAAACCAAAGCAACCACGAGGAGCGGAGGATCGAAGAGGTGAAGCTTTCCATTGCACTCATGAATGTTTAATGCACCTCAAGTAAGCATGATAGGGCCACATTACAAGGCCAAGCATTCGGCACATCCTTCTTCTATTTCAGGATAGTCAAGCACATTTTCCCCTTGGGAAATAGGAGAGCACTTGTACATACATTAAGGAAATTACTCCAAAAAATAATAATACTCGCTTCAGCTATAAACTAACTTTTCTGTTTTCCTTTTCAGATGAAAATATAAAAATACCTAAAAATGTGCAAATCCAGGTATTACCTTTCTCACACACATGGGAAAGGGACGACACCATTCACTCGGAGCAATATCGAGCTTATCACAAACAAACAAAGGAGGATTTCTGATAATATATGGCAACTAATTCATGCTCTATATTGAGTGCAGATGGCGTCTACTAGTTCCAAAGCTACACAAGAGGAAGAGGTCCAGCTTCTTCCATTGGAATCAGTCACAAAAGCAAGAGGTCATTGGTTTCGGGATGACCAACCAGTGGCAGATCTCATCTTCATGGCAACTATCAAAATTATGGACACAGATCACTATTTTCCTATCATGTCACAGGACTTCAAAACAATAATACAGGGGTTACCTCATATTGAAGACGTATGGACACAAGCAGGCATAGAGGCATTTCTCAAATTGCCAATCTATGTTCCAGATTTTCAGAGATGTGCACAAGTAATGAATACCATGCAACCTGCAGCTACAAAAATATCAGTTCCAGAAGCACGCGTCTTGGATAAAGTTGGAATTTGGAAGACCATCCAATTCACACACGAATTAATCAACATAGCATTTGGATGGAAGCAAGAAGGCGTCACAAATGTCAAAGCAGAGTGCCATGATCCCAAGAAGAGATCATTTTTGGATATAAACAGAATTGACGTAGAAGATGCTGTTCGATTGGTGCATCAACACTTTTGTTTCCCAAGCATGCACAGGTATACCGCTCCACAGAAGATAGTCGTACAATTACTATCGCATGCCATGAGACAAATTGGGAACAAAGTGAATTTGACAGGCTATGTTCAAGAAAGATTATTTGAAGCCCAGAAGAAGTGGGGCCAGAAGAAATTTTTGAATGGTAGTTCGGCTCTCACATTACTGATATATGAAGCGTTAGATATGAAGAATTGTTTGAGAGAGATGCCAACTTCAGAAAAGCTAGCTCAATATGCAAAACCCGCCATTGTCCCTAAGAAAAAGAAGGTTGCCATCAGTGGGGAAGAAGCTGAAACCAGTTCTCAACCGAGAATGAGAGGCACAAAAAGACTAAGAGAAGTCAAGCAAGATGAAGAAGGAGAACCTATGACAAAAAGAGTCCATGTACTTCCCAAAGTAACCATGGCAGGACAAAAACAAATCACGGAGGAAGAATTGACTAAAGCACTGGAAGAGACGCACAAATACACGGAGGGACAAATCAACTTACTAGTGTTCATTATCAGCAGTCACAACAAGGATTAAATACAAAAAGAAAACTCACTAAAGTTCACAGATACCGCGAAATCGGATTAGATAATTCCAGCTCGTCATCACAGGACAAAGAAGACAAGGACACATCATTGTTGGATGTGGATATTCGAAGCGAATCGAAAGATGATGGGCAATGGACCGAATTGAATGAAGTTGAAACGGAAGAACCCTTCACACCAATCAGGGTTGTGGCAGAACCCTCCCCAATGGATGTCACGTTTCAGGGGAGTGCCACTAAAAAGGATGAAGCAAAAGGAGATGATGAAGAACCCAGAATACAACTGCAAGTTAGACAACCGCATAATGAAACACTCCAGGTGGCAGAAGGCAAAGATGTGCAAACAGGAGAGACTCCAGGAATAGCAAAGACATGGCTGAATGTAGACATAGCTCAGCTCAAGCCTGTTGTGCAAGATATGATTAGAACAGCTCTGGACACACAACAATTAATGCTTGACGCTCATGAAGATTACGACCAAGCCATGCGAGCCAAGAAAGAACTTGAAAGAGCAGGTCAAAATCTTTCCAAAGAATTATCCAAGGTAAGAGAACAAGCTCTGAATAAAGAAAAGGAACTTCAAGAGGTCAAAACACGAAACAACATGCTAGAGACAGAGCAGACAAAACTGAAAGAACAAGTCCAGGAATTAACAAAGAAATTAGAGATGAGTGAGACTGAGAAGACACGTATTCAAGCACGCAGTAAAATCTTAGAGTCTCAGCTTAAAGTCAGTATGGAGGAAGCTGACAATATGCGACAACGAAATAAAGAGTTAATGACAGCTCTCATTAGTGATCAGCCACTTGCAATTACTGATCACCAACAAGGAAATATCAAGAACTTGGAAGAACAGATCACTAAACTAGAAGACCAGCTCAGACAGGAGCAAGCTGTCATTACAGATTGGGAAAAGAGATACATGGAGGACACAGCTGCCCTCAGAACGAAATGGAAAAAAGCAGAGAATAACTACCTGCGACAGTGTAAGGAAGACACAGAACACATGAATATTGTGGCCCAGGAACTAATTAAACACCAGGCAACTATTGCTAAGGCCGAAGAAGAAAACAAGAAAAAAGATGATTTAATCAAACAGCTTCGCAACACCCATCTCTGCACAGAGCTCCGCAGGGGCACACACACCAAGGAAAAGCACGCAGCTGAGAGGAGGAACCAGGGCCAACAAGTATTCCATATGTGGGTGCTTCAACCTCTTGAGTTACAAAGGATTCAGATCAAGGCTTACGAGCTACATCCGCATATGTGCACTAATGGCGTGCGTGGCAAACCGAATCAACCGGCTTGGAGTAATGCAACCAGGTCCGATGTGTGCAACCAGGACAAATCAGAGCGCCTCTAAAACGTAATGCAAGATCAAGAATCAGGCAATACTGACCATTGGATGCGTGCGGACAACAAACTAAGGACAAGAAGCAAAGCCTGTCAAGGGACGACAGAGTCCAAGAGGGGGGCAGTGTTGAGGGAGAGTCAAGTAAAAAGAAGAAAAGAAGAAGACAACAAAAGAAGCAGCTTCACTAAAAGGAAATATCTGAAGATATATCTCTGCAAGAAGCCCCGTAGGGGCGCAACACCCATCTCTGCACAGAGCCCCGCAGGGGCACACACACCAAGGAAAAGCACGCAGCTGAGAGGAGGAACCAGGGCCAACAAGTATTCCATATGTGGGTGCTTCAACCTCTTGAGTTACAGAGGATTCAGATCAAGGCTTACGAGCTACATCCGCATATGTGCACTAATGGCGTGCGTGGCAAACCGAATCAACCGGCTTGGAGTAATGCAACTAGGTCCGATGTGTGCAACCAGGACAAATCAGAGCGCCTCTAAAACGTAATGCAAGATCAAGAATCAGGCAATACTGACCACTGGATGCGTGCGGACAACAAACTGAGGACAAGAAGCAAAGCCTGTCAAGGGACGACAGAGTCCAAGAGGGGGAGAGTGTTGCAGAGCTAAAGAAAGCACAAAGCAGAGAAAAAGACGGGCCCCAAAATTTTTCCGATTTGGACATCATATTTTTGTATCATAATCATTCTTGTAATATATTTTCCATTGTAAATGCACTAGAGGAGTCATCTAGATGCATCCCCACAGAAGATTAGAGATTTACCCATGTAAAATAGTAGGAAATTAGTCTTTTAAGTGAATAAAGTGCCGGTCTCTTGTGTGAAAGGACCATTTTTAGGGCACTAGTATATAAGTCAAAAGTGACTCTTTGTAAAGAACTTTTTGCCATTGTGAGAATAGAGAGCACATAAATTCGAATTTGTGTCTTCTTCACTCCATATCTCCTTCTCTATGAGCTTGTATGCATGTGTATTGGTTGGAAAGAGTGCTTGTGAGTGTTGTCTATCCATAAAAGTGTTTATTTGCTGTAGGTAAGGTGTGTGTGAAGTGTGGGAAGTGCTGATGTGTAGGAAAGTATTCCCGTGACTCAGTGTTTTGCTCATAACTTGAAGTAGGAGCGTCAGAATTGAGTGAAGCCTCTGCCATTGGATGCGTTTTCTCGAGAGCTTCGAAACGCATATGCTATTCGCTATATTTGGAGCCCGGAGCTGGGAGAAAAGTCCAAAATACTGACGGCTGCTGCACCAAGTATCGTTTCGCCATGACCAATAGTTGAAGCTTGTTTGGATAAGTCTTTGCCTTATTTACACTCTTTGAGCATTTCATTTGCATTGATGATCACATGATTGCATGTCCTCATACACTCGGCTAGGTTTGCATACTCCTTGGATTGATAATTAAAAGCGTGTATCCCCACTATATGCACTTGAGAGGGGATTGAGGTATAGTCTCTCTCTCCACAAGTCCCTAAGTTGGTACTTAGGTCAACAGTATGCCATGTACCTCAGTTATCATACAATTTGATGTTAGTTGGTCAACTTGATGACCTTGGTTACAAGGTGGTCTTCTATGCTCAATCCTTTTGTATATCAATGGGCAATATGGTCATTGCAAAAGGAATCAAAGTTGGCTCACTTTATCCTTTATTTGTATCATAGAAAGAACACCTGTTAGCTGTTACTGAATAGCCTATGGCTTGTATTTGGCGTGGTTGTTTGGGCCATATATCGCGTAGTGGAATGGAAAATCTTTCTCATTCTGGCTACTTGCCTGTGTTATCTTTCTCTATTTTTTCATTTTGTGAGCATTGCCAATACGGAAAGAAAACCAAAAATGTGCATGGAATGCACATTGACTCTTCAATTCAGCCTTTAGATATCGTTCATACAGATGTGTGTGGTCTTATGCCCACTAGGTCCTTAGGTGTTCTCTTTACTTTGTTTTCATAGATGATGCTACTACAAACGTTTGGGTATATCCTATCAAATCGAAGGATAAGGTATTCCCTACTTTCAGAAAATATCTTGCTTCAGTTGAGAGTGAAAAAGGAACTAAACTTAAGGCTTTACATTTAGATAATGGGGCTGAGTATGTCTCACATGAATTTAGCCTTTTTTGTCAGTCTAGAGGGTTTTGTAGAGAGTTTACAGCTCCTTATACCCCAGTACAAAATGGTGTAGCTGAATGGATGAATAGAACTATTCAAGATAGATTAGTTTCTATGTTGCATCATGCAAACCTCTCACAAGGCTTTTGGGCACAAGCATTATTGATTGTAGTTCATGTGATTAACCTTTCACCTAGTACTGCCAAAGGTTTGAGAGTGACACAAGAGTTATGGATAGGGAAGCCACCTTATTATGATCATCTTTGAGTTTTTGGGTGTGAAGCATATGTTCATATGCCCAAGAATCTTAGACAAAAGTTGGACCATAAGTCAAAGAAATGCATTTTTCTTGGATATGGTCGAGACGGATAATTTGGATATCGCTTATGGGATCCTAAAACACGGTTAGTGGTCAGAAGTAATGATGTCGTTTTCAATGAGTCTAAGATATATAAACATCCCATTAACGAGGTTGAAGTGAGAAGAGTGGTGTTTGAGGATACTAGTCCTCTAGTTAGCATGCATAAAAATGTTGCACCTAGGAACATTCAAGAGAATGTCCGATCAGATTAGTCTGCACATGTTCCTATTCAGCAACCATTGAGATGCTCTAGACGTGTCTCACATCCACTTGATAAAAAATGTTGCACCTAGGAACATTCAAGAGAATGTCCAATCAGATCAATCTGGACATGTTTCTGTTTAGCAACCATTGAGATGCTCCTGACGTGTCTCACATGTTCTAGGTTTAGATTTTGTTATGCTAACAGATGCCGGTGAGCCTTCTTACTACAAAGAGGCTATGTAGACAAAGGATCATGTCAAGTGGGAGCATGCCATGAAGAGTGAGTTGGATTCTATTCAAAAGAATGGTACTTGGGATTTACTACGTTTGCCAAAGAGTAGGAAAGCTTTACCATGTAGATGGGTATATAAGCTAAAATTCACATCGGATAGTGCTTCTCCAAAGTATAAAGCACAACTTGTTGCAAAGGGTTTTAAGCAACAACATGGTGTTGATTTCGAGAAACTCTTCTCCCGAGTGGTCAAGATGACTACCCTGCACATGTTGCTTGGATTCATTGCAATGGAGGACATAGAGCTAGTCCAAATGGATGTGAAAATTTCTTTGTTGCATGGAGATTTTAAAGATGAGATGTATATGGAACAATCAGAGGGTTGTGTAGTTCCTGGCAAGGAAAGTCTAGTTTGTAATCTCAAGAAGAGCTTGTATGGACTTAAACAGTCCCCTAGACAATGGTACAAAAAGTTTGATGTTTTTATGAAGTCTCAAGACTATTCTCAAAGCAATGAGGATCATTGTCTCTACACAAAGAGATGCTCAGATGGTAGCTTGATATGCTTGATACTTTATGTCGATGATATGTTGATTTTTGGGAAGTCCTCTTACAACTTGTCGATTCTCAAAAAGAAGTTGAGTAAGACATTTGATATGAAGGATTTGGGGGATGACAAACATATTCTTGTCATGCACATTACTCGTGATAGGATTAAAAGATGCATATACTTATCTCAAAGTGAGTACATATCCAAAGTACTTCAGAGATTCAATATGCAAGGTGGAAAAGCATTGAGTACACCTTTACCCACATATGTGAAATTGAGAAAGGATGATTGCCCCCAATCAAATGAGGAAAGGGAATTCATTAAGAAAATTCCCTATCAATCTGCTGTTGGTAGTCTCATGTATTCTGTGGTAGCTATGAGACCAGACATTGTATTTGTAGTGGGAGTTGTGAGCAGATATATGTCTAATCTTGATAAGAAACATTGGGAAGTGGTCAAGATGATTTTGAGATATGTGAGTGGCACTAAGGAAAAGTGTCTATGCTTAGGTAGAGGGAAAGCATCCATTATTGGTTACACATATTCTGACTATGCTTGTTGTGTAGACAATCATAAGTCTACATAAAAGTACATTTTTCATTTTGCTAGAGGTGCTATCTCTTGGAGATCTCGTCTTCAAGAATGTACAATTGTTTCCACCACAGAAGGAGAGTATGTTGCAGCTTAAGCGGCATGTAAGGAATGTTGGTGCATTTCAAGCCTTCACACTTGGCTTGGAACTTTGGAAGATTAGCTTGGACAAATTTCATCAAGGCCTTACTTGAAGGAAAGGGCATAGGAACCCATACCTATGATTTATTATCCTTTTACTCCTTGTAAAAGTCTAAGTGACTTGGCATTATGTATACACACCTAATTGATTAGAGTCGTGGAATTTGGATGGTGTAATTGGAGAGAATATCTCCCTACTTTTAGAGGAGTGATTATAGGAGATTTGAAATTGAATTCAAATTCAAATCTCAACTCATTCTCTATAAAAGATGAAGTAAAAAAGTTGCGGGTGTGTCACTCACTTCAGCTCATTTCCCGAGGCATTTTATCATTGTAATTCAGTGTGTGTTAGTGCTACTTCATAGCCTACACCACAACTCCTCATTTAGCTATGCTTGTCATGCTAATGAGATTGTACAACTACATCAATCAATAGAAGTATACACATTCACTATCTCTGGTTTCTCTGAGTCATCATCTTCAAGTCTGTCAACTTCAACAGGTCATATCTCAGGATCTACTGAACCAAATCAAGTGATTCAAAGCACATTGGATTCAGCTCAAAGTCTTCTATACACATACAAAGTTTTAAGTCAATTGATTCAGCCATTACAGAGAAATCCCGCTCGAAGTGGACCCTGGTATTCTGCTGCAGTGTTCCTAAAAAGTTGGGGGTACATATAATTTTGCTAAACATCTTTCTCAGAGCATAGTTTGTCATTTCTTCTCATTCCACTTGCAAATGGTAGCTTGTTAAGCCAATTTAATATGTCCAAAAGGAATTAGATCAATTGTAAGTGGGCTGGTCACACTGAGTGAAATACTGAGTAGGTGTCACTACAAAAATAGCAAGTTTTCTTGGATTCTTGAAGTCTCAAATAGTCTGTTTTGATTTGATCATTACACATATCATTTGCAAAGTACATATATGCTTTCTTGGTATCATTTGGAAGCTAAACAAGTGTACTAAGCATATCTGAAGCAAAGGAGGGCTGAAGCAAAGCAGGTCTAGCAGCTTCAACTCAATCTCTTGAGTGCATCCAACCATCACTCCCAACAATGGTATCAGAGCAAATAAGGTAAACATGGGAGATGGTTTTCCTTCATTCATTGACAAATTGGACAAAAACAATTACCAAGCTTGGTCTCTGAGAATGAAGACCTATCTACAAGGAAGAAGCTTATTTGGATACATATCAGGAGATGAGGAATTGCCCTCATTCAAAGCTAGAGGACTACCCACCAAGGATGAACAAGAGAGGCTCAACCAATGGTGTGCAAAGGATGCTTTGGCAAGGTCTTATATTCTTAACTCTATATCTGATTTCCTTTTACCACATGTAAGGAACTGTAAGACCTCCCAAGAGACTTGGGAAACTCTATCAACATATTTCTCTTCCAACACAAGGGCCAGGAAGAATCAACTGTGGATTGAGTTCACAACCCTTAGGAAGCAGCCCAAGCAATCAGTCTCAGAGTATGTGACTAAGATTAAAGATGTGGCAGACCAATTAGCAAGTATTGGAGAGGAGATTGAAGAGGAACAAATAGTCAGGCAAGTAACAAATGGACTCAAGGCAGATGATAAGTGGGAAAGCTTCACCACTGCAATGGACCTCTACATGGACATGCATACCCCAGATCTCACAACACTTATGGGCCAACTATTCACACATGAAGCAAAGTTTACAAAGGCAGGAGATCAATCAAAAGGTAACAACCCCTCTGCTCTATATACTGATAAGAAAGTTAAGGATAAAGGTAAAGGGAAGAAACAGGAAGAAGAAGGCTCTACCTCCCAAGCTAATTATGCAGGGAGAGGTAGATCTTCAAGAGGAAGAGGCAGAGGAGGTAAGTCAGGTAGGGGGAGACCCTACAACTCATCACCATGCAACATTTGTGGATTGTCCAATCATACCACAGATGAATGCTACAAGAACTACAAGAATCAGAGAGGAAGAGGCTATTCAAAAGGTGGATACTCTCAAGGGAGAGGCAGGTTCAACCAACACCAAGGCTACAATGGATACAACAATCAATACAACAACAATTACAACCACAACCACAATGGTAACTACCAAGGTGGATTCAGAAACAGAAGGGACTATAACAACTACACAGAGGAGCAAGATGACTCCCTATTGATCATGAATATGACCTCCAAGGCAGGTACAAATGATGATCATTTATTTTATATTGACTCAGGATGTTCTAACCATGTAGCTGGCAATGTGGCACTACTCTCTGATTTGGAAGAACCCAAGGGCAAACATCAGGTACAAACAGGTGATGACACTAAACATTCTGTTGTAAAGATTGGAAATGTGAAGACATGTGATGGTAACCAGAATCTATTGAGCAAGGTACTCTATGTACCAACCATCACCAAGAATCTAATGAGTGTTGGTCAGATTGTGGAGAAAGGTTTGCAGGTCAGGTTCACTCAACATGGAGCATATGTGGAGGACCCAAGACATGGTTTCAAAAGAATTGCCAAGGGGGAGAAATCAGGTAGATTGTTTACTTTTGAGCTAGAAGACACCAAGAACATTGCTTTGTATAATTACAAGGATCAAACACTTTCAGAGTTAGAAATATGGCACAAGAGGTTAGGTCACATAGGTGAAAGAACCCTAAAGCAAATGTGCAGGGATCAATGTGTGCTTGGGATACCTAATGTATCCAAGCAACACATGATTTACAAGTGTGGAGCATGTCAGTTTGGTAAGTCTCACAGGTTGCCCTATTCAAGGAAAGGTTTCATGCATGAAGACTATCTAGACTTGGTACACACAGATGTTTGGGGACCTAGTAAGGACCCTTCCATTTCAGGTTCAAGGTACTATGTGTCCTTCATTGATGATTATAGCAGGTGGACTATCTTATACTTTATGAAACATAAAGATGAAGTGTTTAATTGTTTCAAGAGGTATCTTGCACTTGTTGAAAACCAAACAGGAAGAAGCTTGAAGAGGCTAGGGTCAGATGGAGGAGGAGAATACTTCTCCAATGAGTTTGAAGATTTCTTGCAGGAAAGAGGCATCAAGAGGGAGATAACCACAAGGTACTCACCTGAACAAAATGGGGTAGCTGAAAGAAGGAATAGACTCATTGTAGAAATAGCTAGGTCTATGCTTAATGAAAAGAAATTGCCAAATTATCTTTGGGCAGAAAGTGTATCTACTGCCACCTATCTCATCAACAGGTTGCCATCCAAATCACTTGATGGCATGACACCATATGAAGCTTGGCATGGTAAGAGACCTTCTCTGGATCATTGAAAATCTTTGGTTGTGTAGCATATGTGCATATTCCCTCACAGGTAAGGGGAAAGCTAGACCCTAAAGCTGAAAAATGTATCTTCATTGGTTATGATTTGAACCAAAAGGGATACAGATTCTACAACCCAACAAACAAAGGCTTCAAGGTAAGCAGAGATGTCATCTTTGATGAGAATGACTCTTGGTATGAGAATGAATGCAGGAAGGTTAGTCTACCCTATGATATGGAAGAAGACTTCCCAAGGCTCACAAAGGAGGAACCAATCCAGAAAGAAGACTCATTCTAAGACGATGATGATACAATTAACCTTGAGGAATTCAAGGCATGGAAGTCCAAAGGAAAGATGAAGATAAAGAAGCTAGAGGATATACTAGAATCCTCAACTCATGCAATTAGAAGATCTCAGAGAGAAAGCAAGAGACCAATCAGATTTGGGTATGACACATCACTTGTAACTAAACATTCTGTATATCTTGCAAAGGATTTGTTGAATGAAGAACTAGGTACCTATGAAGAAGCAATCACCAAACCAGAATGGAAAGGAGCTATGGATGAAGAAATGGAAGCTCTCAAGGAAAGTGATACTTGGGACTTGGTACCCAAGAAAGACTCTATGAAGGTGATAGGATCCAGATGGATCTACAAGCTAAAGAGGAATTCTGATGGAACAATAAACAGGTACAAAGCTAGGTTGGTTGCCAAGGGTTTTGCACAAACCCAAGGCATTGATTATGAGGAGACATTTTCTCCTATGGCTAAGATGCCAACTATCAGAATATTGGTGAGTGTAGCTGCATCCAAGAATTGGAACATGTACCAATTAGATGTCAAGAATGCTTTCTTGAATGGATGGATATCTGAAGAAGTCTACATGTCACAACCACCTGGCTATGAAGATCCCAAGAAGGTAAACTATGTTTGTAAATTGAAGAAGGCTCTATATGGTTTGAAGCAAGCACCTAGAGCATGGAATTACAGGTTGACAACCTATCTCCAAGACCAAGGGTTTGTGATGAGCAAAGCTGATACTTCTCTGTTCATAAAGAAAAGTAGTACAGAGGTAATCTACTTGTGTGTTTATGTTGATGACATAATCAATACAGGAAATGATGTCAATGCGATTAGACACATCAAAGGACAGATGATGAAAGAGTTCAAGATTAATGATCTTGGATTATTGAAGTACTTCTTAGGTCTTGAGTTAGTCTACACCAACTCAGGCATATATATCACTCAAAAGAAGTATGTACAGGATATGGTCAAGAAGTTTGGCTTGCAGGATGCTAAAGTCTCAACTACTCCAATGGAGGTCAACCTAAAGCTAAGTGCTCATGAAGGTGATGAAATACAAGACATTACAGGATATCAAAGCATGGTAGGTAGTTTGAACTATGCTACCTTGACAAGAATTGACATAGCATATGGAGTTAGTGTGCTAAGCCAATTCATGCACAAACCAAGGGTACCTCACCTAGAGGCAGCAAAGAAAATATTGAAGTACCTCAAAGGAACTCAAAGTCATGGTTTGTACTTTCCTTATACATCAGATATTGACATTAAAGTTTATTCAGATGCAGATTGGGCAGGATGCAAGGATGATAGGAGGAGCACATCAGGTTACATTTGTTTTGCAGGAGATAAACCTATTTCTTGGTCAGCCAAGAAGCAACCTACAGTGGCATTGTCATCCACTAAAGCAGAGTATAGAGGGCTTGCCAATGCCACTCAAGAAGCTATCTGGTTGAAGCTCTTGTATACAGAGTTAGGTCTATACACTAGACCTCCAATTATCTTTGGAGATAATACTAGCTCTCTTCACCTTGCAGCTAATCCAATATATCATGCTAGAACCAAACACATAGAGGTTCATTACCACTATGTGAGGGAGAAGTTACTAAGCAAAGAGATTCAATTGACATATGTGTCTACTAATATGCAATGTGCAGATTTACTCACTAAAGCATTGGATGGAAACAAGTTATGCAGATTCAAATCCATGATTGGATTGTAGGATGTGATTGAAGACTAATGATGAAGACTTAAGCCAAAGTGTTTGGCTTGAGGAGGAGCTGTTGGTGCATTTCAAGCCTTCACACTTGGCTTGGAACTTTGGAAGATTAGCTTGGACAAATTTCATCAAGGCCTTACTTGAAGGAAAGGGCATAGGAACCCATACCTATGATTTATTATCCTTTTACTCCTTGTAAAAGTCTAAGTGACTTGGCATTATGTATACACACCTAATTGATTAGAGTCGTGGAATTTGGATGGTGTAATTGGAGAGAATATCTCCCTACTTTTAGAGGAGTGATTATAGGAGATTTGAAATTGAATTCAAATTCAAATCTCAACTCATTCTCTATAAAAGATGAAGTAAAAAAGTCGCGGGTGTGTCACTCACTTCAGCTCATTTCCCGAGGCATTTTATCATTGTAATTCAGTGTGTGTTAGTGCTACTTCATAGCCTACACCACAACTCCTCATTTAGCTATGCTTGTCATGCTAATGAGATTGTACAACTACATCAATCAATAGAAGTATACACATTCACTATCTCTGGTTTCTCTGAGTCATCATCTTCAAGTCTGTCAACTTCAACAGGTCATATCTTAGGATCTACTGAACCAAATCAAGTGATTCAAAGCACATTGGATTCAACTCAAAGTCTTCTATACACCTACAGAGTTTGAAGTCAATTGATTCAGCCATTACAGAGAAATCCCGCTCGAAGTGGACCCTGGTATTCTGCTGTAGTGTTCCTAAAAAGTCGGGGGTACATATAATTTTGCTAAACATCTTTCTGAGAGCATAGTTTTTCATTTCTTCTCATTCCACTTGCAAATGGTAGCTTGTTAAGCCAATTTAATATGTCCAGAAGGAATTAGATCAATTGTAAGTGGGCTGGTCACACTGAGTGAAATACTGAGCAGGTGTCACTACAAAAATAGCAAGTTTTCTTGGATTCTTGAAGTCTCAAATAGTCTATTTTGATTTGATCATTACAGATATCATTTGCAAAGTACATATATGCTTTCTTGGTATCATTTGGAAGCTAAACAAGTGTACTAAGCATATCTGAAGCAAAGGAGCGCTGAAGCAAAGCAGGTCTAGCAGCTTCAACTCAATCTCTTGAGTGCATCCAACCATCACTCCCAACAAGGAAGCATTGTGGCTTTCTCATCTTGCTTGTGATATGGGTTTACCTCATCATGTACCTTGTTTGCTCAGTGATAGTGAGGGTGCCATTGCTTTGGCTAAGAATCCACTCTATCATGCAAAGACCAAGCACATTGAGGTGAGGTATCACTTCATTAGAGATTGCTTAGCCACTGAGTGCATTATTGTTGAGAAGGTTCACACTCAAGATAATGTTGCGGATGCTTTGACTAAAGCTCTACCATAGGATAGCTTTCGACACTGTAAGGAAGCATTTTGGCTTTCTCATCTTGCTTGTGATATGGGTTTACCTCATCATGTACCTTGTTTGCTCAGTGATAGTCAAGGTGCCATTGCTTTGGCTAAGAATCCACTCTATCATGCAAAGACCAAGCACATTGAGGTGAGGTATCACTTCATTAGAGATTGCTTAGCCACTGAGTGCATTATTGTTGAGAAGGTTCACACTCAAGATAATGTTGCAGATGCTTTGACTAAAGCTCTACCATAGGATAGCTTTCGACACTGTTTTCACATGATGGGGGTTACTTGATTCATGATCTTACACGGTCACTTGTATATTGTGTAACATGCCCATCAAGTGGGAGGTATAGTTTGTATACTTACACAGGTATTCTTTATCATTCTCTATTTTTCTCCCTTAGTTACTTTGGCCATATTGGCCTTTACTAGGAGATTGTTATCGGTAGTGTCCATGTGAAAGGCCAAATGGCCACCTGACACTTCTTTGTATATGTTCTTAATAAAACATATAGTGGACTCGTTAGTCACAGACTATAAGTTTGACTCCATTTGTAACACCTAAGTAGGTGATGTTTGTGCTCCTTGTGTACTGTTTTTTTGCATATTTTGCAGCCTCTCTGCAAAGTATCTTGTGTGGCCCTAGGAGCTCCATTTTCTACTCGGACAATATCATCATGGAGCTCTCAAGAAGGAGAGTGCACTTTGGTGCATTGCCATCAAAATACTTCATGTGTTTCTGATCATTGTTGTCTATGTTGATGCCATGGTGCTCACTGGTCCTAATGAGAACCATATTGCTAATTTCAAGGCTGATTTGCATCCCTCATTTGAGATGTCAGATTTGAGGCTTTTGCATCATTACTTGAGCATTCAGTTTATGCAAGCTGATGGTGGAATAGCTCTATGTCAAACAAAATATATTGACACATTATTGCAATGTTTTTGCCTTGAAGATTGTAAACCTATTGCCAATCCTATGGAGTTAGGTTTACAATTGAGTCTTCAATATGCTAGAAATGCATTATCTATCAGCAAGCTATTGGATGCTTGATTTACTCATGCGTTACCTGAATTGATATTCAGTTTGTTGTCTCTTAGATGAGTAGGTTTATGCATTGCCCTGGTGTCAAGCATTGGTAGGTAGTTAAACACATCTTTCGCTACTTGAGTGGTACTTGGCTACTTGGATTGCTTTATCCCAAGGGGAGATCACTACTACCAGATTTACTTTTTTTAACTCTAAATGGGCTTGTTACTATGACACTTATGTGTCCACCAATGGTTTTTGCTTCATATTTGGTAGCTCATGCATATCTTGGTTGAGCAAGAAGCATTTGACTGTGGCCACTTCTAGTTAGGAGGCAGAGTATAAGGTAGCTTTCATAGTGATTGTTGAGTGTGTGTGGCTCAAATAGCTTTTGGCTGATTTTGGTGTTGGTCAATCTTATACTACCACCATCTTTAGTGATGGTCATAGCACATTGAAAGATGTGAGGAACCCTATGTTCCATGCTCACACTAAGCACATTGATGTGCACTATCATTATGTTAGGGAGAGGTTCTCTACTACAGAGATCAGTTTGGTGTATGTGCCCCCACATGAGAATGTTGCAAACCTTTTCACAAAGGCTCTGTCTAAGGAGAAGTTTGAAGTTTTTGCAAAGCTTTGGACTTACATCCTTTTGTGTTCTTCATCTCCATCTCCATCTCCACTAGCTTCTCCCACCATAGCCATCCACCTCCATCATCATAAAAGAAAAATTATTTTTGAGCATATCTACCTCTTCCCCCTCATTTCACTTATTTCTATTTGCAAGAGAGTGAGAGAGAGAGAGTGTGTGTGTGCATGTGCTATGTTTTTTCTTCTTTATATTGATTTCTTGCAAGTAGAATATAATATTCACCATCAACAACCTACACAATTACAATATCATCATCTTGGGATCCATACTGACCATGATAGATTGAGAAAGTTATCATTTGGAGTTTTCACCTATGCCATAGCGAAGAACTTCACACTGCCATCCTAGCACCATAAATGCATTAAAAAAAATGCATGTTTCGGTCTCTATCTTGGTAGAAAAAAAAATGTGACAAGCCATATAATCCATCTATCAACATTGATCCCCTTCATTGCTATAGAACGGCTCTATCGTGATAGGCCCCCATCTATCACAACAGACTGATGCCCGATGGACAATATCCATCATGATAGACCACTCCTCTATTATGACAGAGCACTCTATCATGATAGATTCCCCTCTGTTGCATCAAAGGGAGATGCACAATAGAACCCTTGTATTGTGATAGACCACCCCCTATTGCGATAAAGGCCCCTCTATCACGATAGACCTTCTCTATCATGATAAAGTGATTTCAAGATAAACAAAGTTTGCAACAAACACCCATCTATTGCAAGAGACCCCTTTCAATCATGATAGACCCATCTGTAGTGGCAAACCAAATGTATGATAGACATTCACCTATTGCAATAGATCCCCCTCTATCACGATAGGTCGGCCTATTGTGACAAACCCCCCATCTATCACAATAGACTACCCCACTATAGGCCTTGTCTGTCGCGAGAGACCCCCATTCTAGACCCTCTCTATCATGATAGAAACCCTCTTTCATGGAGGAGTGCCTTATCACAATAGAACGTGTCTCTCATGAAAAATTGTCCTATCATGATAGACCCCTGTCGTCACAGATCGCCTTTTTGGAAAAAAAATTGCATTTGATTTTTGGGCAAATTTAGGTCATTCTTAATGGTCTTTTGGTAATTTTTCAAGAGTTATAATGCAAGATTGAACATGTTTGTGACGATCACAAAGGTTCCACGTGGCAAAAGAAGGCTTGGGAGACCCTCTAGGGCAAGATGGAGCAGCAAATGTGACTTGAGGTTGGAAATCTTTAAATCCCCTTTGTCAATTCTAGCCTAATCTAAGATGCATAATTCTAGAACTAGGACTCAACATCTACAAATGATAAAAAATGAGCTCCTAGAAGAGGCATGTATCTCGCACAATTTACAAGCTCTTATATATGTGTTCTTCTTCCAATTTGAATTTGAAATTCAAATGCGGCTCCAACTAAAAGTGTTCCTCTAATTTAGGAGTGGTTCTACCAAATGATATTCGTGGCTTTTATCTCCCATAACATCACGATATGTATGGAGTCTCAAGATTCTCTCAAGATCAAACACTTTTGCAAGTGGTAAATGTCCAAGTATTACAAGCAATGGTTCATGTGACTCATCACATGCCTTCTCATCTAATCCTTCAATTTAAGCCAAATGTGAAGGCTTGGATTTGCACAACCAACTCCCTCTCAAGCCAAACATCTTGGCTTGGACTTCTTCATGATTCTTCTTTAATGTCCTGGAATCCAATCATAGCTTTAAACCTGCAAAACTTAGTACCATCAAGTGCTTTGGTCAATAAATCTGCACATTGCATATTTGTAGATACATATGCCAATTGAATCTCCTTGCTCAATAGCTTCTCTCTAACATAGTGATAATGTACTTTTATATGCTTGGTTCTTGCATGATAGATAAGATTGGCTGCAAGATGCAAAGAACTTGTATTGTCACCAAAGATCATAGGTGAGTGAGCATGAAGTCGCAAATCTGAATATAGCAATCTAATCCATATGGCTTCTTGTGTAGCATTTGTTAATCCCCTATATTTATCTTTTGTTGAAGATATAGCAATAGTAGGTTGCTTCTTGGAAGACCATGAAATGGGCTTATCACTTGCAAAAGAAAGATAACCAGAAGTACTCCTCCTGTCATCTTTGCAACCTACCCAATCTGCATCTAAGTATAGTTTAATGTCCAAGTCTGATGTGTATGGAAAGTATAAACCTTGATTTTGAGTACCCTTGAGATACTTCAAAATCCTTTTGGCAACTTCCAAGTGAGGTGCTCTAGGTTTATGCATGAATTGACTTAAAACACTTACACCATAAGCTATGTTGATCCTTGTCAAAGTTGCATAGTTTAGACTCCCAACTATGCTTTGATATCCTGCAATGTCCTCAAGCAAATCACCTTCATGGGAACTCAATTTATGATTTACCTCCATAGGGTTTGCTAGCTACCTTTGCATTCTCCAAGTGGAACTTCTTCAACATATCTTGCACATATTTCCTTTGATTAATGTAAATTCTAGAATTTGTGTAGGCCAATTCAAGTCCAAGAAAATACTTCTGAAACCCTAGGTCACTGATTTTGAACTCCTACATCATTTTATTCTTGATATGTTTGATGTCATTGGCATCACTACCTGTAAGTATGATTTCATCAACATACACACATAAATATATCATCTCTGTATTACTTCTCTTGACAAACAGAGAAGAATTTGCTTTGCTCATCATGAATCCTTGATCTTGAAGGTATGTAGTTAACCTATGGTTCCATGCCCTAGGTGCCTGATTCAAACCATAAAGAGCTTTGTTTAATTTGCACACATAATTTACCTTGCTTGGGTCTTCATAGCTAGGAGGTTGAGCCATGTAAACCTCCTCTAAAATCTAGCCATTTAGAAAAGAATTTTTCACATCCAATTGATACATATTCCAATTCCTTGATGTAGCCACACTTACCAATACTCTTATAGTTGGAATTTTAGCAACATGTGAGAAAGTCTCTTCATAATCAACTCCTTGGGTTTGTGCAAAACCCTTGGCCACAAGTCTAGCTTTATACCTGTTTATGGAGCCATCTGAGTTTCTCTTGATTTTGTAAATCCATATAGAACCAATTACCTTCATTGATGCCTTCTTGGGTACTAGCTCCCAAGTATCATTCTCTTGAAGTGCTTCTATTTCTTCAACCATAGCTTCCTTCCATTCTGCCTTGGTCTTTGCTTCTTCATATGAAGAAGTCTCTTCAAGTGATAAATCTTTAGTAAGATAAATGGTAGTAACTAATGAAGTATCATACCCATATCTGATTCGCTTCTTACTCTCCCTTTGTGATCTCCTTAGAGCTTGGTTGGATGATTCAAGTAAGTCTTCCAACCTCTTCATCTTGGCCTTGCCTTTTGATTTCCATGCTTTGAACTCCTCCAAGTTGATGGTGTCCTCATCATTTGATTTGATGTCTTCAATTTGACTTGGCTCCTCCTTGGTGAGCTTGGAAATCCCTCTTCCAAGTCATATGGAAATTTGACCTTCTTGAATTCACTTTCAAACCAAGAATCATTCTCATCAAACACAACATCTCTAGTGACCATAAATCCTTTGTTGGATGGATTATAAAACCTGTATCCTTTCTGATTTAAATCATACCCTATGAATATGCACTTCTCTACCTTAGGGTCTAGCTTACATGTGATTTGAGATGGAACATGCACATAAGCAACACATCCAAAAATTCTACAATGTCCAAGTGATGGCCTTCTACCATGCCAAGCTTCATATGGGGTCATCCCATCAAGTGATTTGGATGGCAACCTATTAATAAGATAAGTGGCAGTAGAAACACTCTCTGCCCACAAATAATTGGGTAACCTTTTTCCATTAAGCATTGATCTAGCTATTTCCACAATCAACCTATTTCTCCTCTCTGCTACCCCATTTTTCTCAGGGGTATACCCTGTAATAATCTCCCTTTTGATACCTCTATCCTACAAAAATGCACCAAATTCATTGGAGAAGTACTCATCTCCATCTGACCTTAATCTCTTTAGACTTCTTCCTATTTGATTTTTCACAAAAGATGCCACTTAAAACAAATTGAACAATTCATCTTTATGCTTCATAAAGTACAAGATAGTCAACCTACTAAAATCATCAATGAATGACACATAATACCTTAAGCCTAAAATTGAAGGGTCCTTACTTGGTCTCCCACACATCTGTGTGGACAAGTTCCAAATAGTCCTCATGCATATAGCCTTTCTTTGCAAAAGGTAAATTGTGTGATTTACCAAACTGACAAGCACCACGTTTATAGATCATATGTTGCTTGGATACATTAGGTATCCCAAGCACACATTGATCTCTACATACTTGCTTCAAGGTTCTCTCACCAATATGCCCTAATCATTTATGCCAAATCTCAAGCTTAGATAATCTTTGATCCTTGTAATTATAAAGTGCAATGTTTCTAGTGTCCTCAAGCTCAAATGTAAGTAATCTACCTGAAATTCTCTTGATTATTAAGTGCAATGTTTCTAGTGTCCTCAAGCTCAAATGTAAGTAATCTACCTCAAATTCTCTTGAATCCATGTTGGGGGTCCTCCACAAAAGCACCATAGTTGTTGAACCTAACCTGCAAACCCTTTTCCACTATCTGTCTAACACTCATCAAATTCTTGGTGATTGTAGGTACATAAAGAACCCTGCTTAACAGATTTCTATTTCCATCAAAGATTTTGACATTTCCTACCTTGACCAGTGAATGCTTGGTGTCATCACCTATTTATGCTTGGTGCTTTCCCTTGGGTTCCTCAAGATCAGAAAGAAGAGCTACATTGCCTACTACATGGTTTGAACATCCTGAATCAATATAGAAGAGGTGCTCATCATTCATACCTTGTTTTGAAGTCATATTCATAATAAGAAGAGAATCCTCTTGATTCTCTATGTAATTTTTGAACTCCTTTCTTGATTTTTATCCTCCTTGCTAGTTGTTATTGTAATTGTTCTTGTAGCCATGGTTGTAGCCTTGATTATGGTTGAACCTTCCTCTTGATTGTGAGTAGCCACCTCTTTGATATCCTATTCCTCTCTGATTCTTGAAGTTCCTATAGCACTCATCTGTAGTGTGATTAGACAATCCACGTATGTTGCATGGGGAAGAGTTTAAAGATATCCCCCTACCTTGCTTACCTCCTATGCCAATTCCTCTTGAGTTCCTACCTCTCCCTGCATAGTTAGCTTGAGAAGCAGTACCTTCATCCTCTACTTTCTTGCTTTTCCCTTTATCTTTAGTCTTCCCTTTATCTATGTATAGGGCAGAAGATTTGTTACCTCTTGATGGTTCTCCATATTTGTTGATCTTGGATTCATGGGTAAAGATTTGTCCCATGAGTGTGGTAAGGTCTGGAATCTCCATGTCCATGTGAAGGTCCATAGCAGTTGTGAAGGCTTCACACTTATCATCTACCTTGATGCCATTGATTATTTGTCTCATTATTTGCTCCTCTTCAATCTCCTCTCCTATGCTTGCCAATTGACTAGCCACATCTTTGGCTTTGGTCAAAAACTTTGAAACATTCTGCTTGGGTTGCTTCCTTTGAGTAGTAAACTCAATCCACAATTGATTTTTATAGCTCATGTATTCGAAGAAAAGTATGAAGACAATGTATCCCAAGTCTCTTGGGAAGTTTTACAATTCCTAATGTGTGGAAGAAGGAATTCACAAATAGAGTTAAGTAGATATGACCTTGCTAAAGCATCTTTGGTACACCATGAGTTGAGTCTTTCAAGTTCTTCTCTTGTAGGTTGTCCTTTGGTTCTAAAAATGGGCATCTCCTTATATGTATGCATAGAGACTCCTTCCTTGTAAATATGTCTTCATCCTCAAGGACCATGGTGGATAGTTATTGTCGTCCAATTTATCATAAAAGAATGGAAACCATCTCCCATTTTACCTCAACTTGCTCTGATACCACTATTGGAAGAGATGGATGCATACCTCAAGTAAGTAAGGTGGTACTGCCAAAACCTGCTTTGTACCGTGCCCTATTTCATTTTAGTTTTATGTAGTAGGCCCTATTAGCTTGCAAATGACACCAATTAAGCACCTATGTACTTTGGATTTGATGCTTCAAACAATTAGATCAAAATAGATAACTTTGCAAATAGCTAGTCACTCAAAAACTTGCTATTTTGGTCTTAATGCCTGCGAGATATTTTGCTCAGTGCTCAGAGTACAATACAGTTGGTAAAACTCCTTTTGAGGGCATATAATTAGCTTAGATAGATAATGATTACCCATGAAGGCTCTGCCTAGGGAGACATTTGAAGCTTTCTGCAAAGCTTTGGGCTTACTTACTTTTGTGGATCGATTCCACATAGCTTGGCACTTCCTTATACATGAGTTGTTGAAGCTAAAGGTCAAGGACAAAACACAGGAGCACATCAAAGAGGACGACACACAAGAAGAAGGAGCAAGTAGGGAGCTCCAAGAAGTGTATGTGAAATTTTGAGGAGAAATCCTTATAAAAATAGTGATTTTCATCACTAAAAGCCATTGTAAATACCATTTCATATTTTTCTTACTCCATTTTGTTCAAGCCGAGGAGTCCTCAATCTTGAGGAGTATTAGAAGTATCATCCTACCAATTTTCATAATTTTTAGACTCCATTTGAGCCTTCAAATAAGCCCTGGAACCTAATTTTTAACTAGGCCAGACACTAGGTCTGGATAGGGCCAAAACTAGTCAAAAAACTTTAAAAAGAGCTAGAGAGCTCATTTTTGAGGTTAGCTTGTTAGAGAATAGAGCTTTTGTAAGAGAACTCTTTGCACTCGAAGCATTCCATTGTTCCTCACTTTGATCTTACCTTGTGCACATGTGTGTGTATGTGTGTGCATGCTTGTGTGCTTTCACTCACGCACTTGTGCCTTCACTTGCTCATGGTCTTCATACCGGTCCTCACGTCTCCGCGGATTGACAAGTAAAGGAGGTGGTGCTTATGCTTGAGCTACACCAAATTTTGGCGCATTGTCGGGGAGAGAGCTCCGAGGACGAGCGTTGTGATGGTAAGACTGTAGATTTGTCATTTCTGTTCATTTTCTGATTTTGCTTCATCATCATCACCATCTTCATCCATCTTCTTCTTCATAGAAATTTCTTGTTTTTTAGTGCATTTTAACCATTTTCTTACCATTTTTCATGCATTATTGTGTGAGAAGGAGCTAGGAAGTGCAAGGGAGAGCAAGCGACTGTGTTTTTTCATGATTTTCTGCACATACGGAGCTCGCCATTGCTCGGCGCTCAGAAATTTGATTTTCCCGCCAAAAAACACGATGTTGACTGAAAATCGTGATTTTCATAAAATTCAAATTTTTTCAAAAAAATACGATTTTCTATTTCCCGCCTAAAAGCTTTTTGAAAAGAACATGATTCTAGGGTCAATATCAGAATTCCAATTCTTTGGTTGTGCTCAAAATCACGATTCTCTAAATTTCTCAAAAACACGATTCTAAGAAGACACGATTTTCAGTGGGCTCAAAATCGCAATTTTCACAAATCACGATTTTAAGCAAAACACGATTTTACAAAAAAACACTATTCTCTGTTGGCTCCAAAATCACGATTTTCAAAAACATGACTTTCAACCAAAATTGCAATTTTCACAATTTTCAAAACATGATTTTCATTAAGGTACAAAATCACGATTTTTAGAACACCAGTTTCATGAATATGATTTTCAATCAAAATCGTGATTTTTTGGTCATTATCAAGATCGCGATTTTCAGGCCAAAAACACGATTTTCATGTCAAAAACACGATTTTGAGAAAACATGATTTTCATTCAAAATCCCCATTTTGTGACCATACTCAAAATCGCATTTTTCATGATTCTCACTCAAAATTGCGTTTTTCACGATTCTCATTTGAAATCGCGTTTTTCACGATTTTCATTCAAAATCACCTTTTTTGGGATTGTTTAGAATCGCGATTTTCATCAGTGCTCAGCATCGCGATTTTCATAATTTCACAAAATCCTGATTTTTGTGGTTGCTCAGCATCGCGATTTTCATGATCCCTCAAAGTCGCGATTTTCATAAGAGTTCAGCATCGCGATTTTTAGATCGCGATTTTCATTCAAAATCGTGATTTTCCCAAGAGGCTCTATTTGCCTATTTTGACCCCCAGGAGCCTGATTTGACATAAGGTTTTCATCAAAAGTCCATTTTTTGAGCTCTATAGCTCGTTGGAAAGCTCGTTCAGATAAGATAATTTGAAGTTGACCCTAAAGAGGGACTAGGAAACCAAGGGGGCTCCAAGGGTTTTGAGCAATACCAAGGGAAATTTTGGGATTAGAAGAAAAGCTTATGAACCCGAGATCTGGTAGACACCTAGGCAAGGATAGACAAAGCATTAGATCTTCTAAGGCTAGTGTCAACCATACAGCTAAGTCTTGGGCACAACAACTAAGTGGTTATCCTTACGTACTAAGTTCAGACACAAGTGACTCAGAAATGTCTTTTAGGATGGGGAAACTTATTGGTGGCTCAGGAACAGCCTATCTACAAACACCAGAAGGTCCATATAAGACTCAATTGGAATATATTCGGACTAATCGATTAGGTACTCACATCTATGAGGATGGCCTGAGGCGATTAGTGGTCCAACTCAAGAATCTAGATCAACCCTTTGGACTTGAACACCCAGTAGTCAAGTTCGAAGAGGGTTCATACATTGATAAGGAAGGAACCATGTATGTGGTCACCAACCTACTAGATAGGACCGATGAGTTTGGAAATATAATTCCTGAGAATGAGATAGGAGACCTAGAACAAGGAAATGTAGGACAAGGACCCTAGAATCCTAGAGGTAAGTCAGCTTTGACTAGAGTGATCACCCCAGATTGGATCCCTCAAGACAACAAAAGCATAGAACTATTCTTGAATAGAGAAACAAAGGAAGCCTTTTGGAGATTCAAGCCAAATCAACCTAGCCAATTGGGCATAGTCATCATCTACGAGTTCAAGGATCTAGAGACACTAGGCAAAGTTGTCTACCTAGATAACACATCCAAAATGTTCTTGGTAAAAGAACATGATAGACATGCATATACTTGGAAGAGTGAATTCATTTTCCCTCCACCAAGATCCAATGTTTCCCATGTCCTCCAAGGAGTAGGATCATCCCAGGCTCATGAAAACCAGAGAGAAACAACTAGAGAGAGACCTGAGGTAAGTTTTGCACACACTGTGGGCAAAAATAGATCAGGATTTGAAAATGAAAGACCTGAAAGAGAGAGACATCAAGAACATAGGCAACAAAGAGATGAACATGATTTTCCATTGCCTAGACCCCAAGAGCACCCAAGAACCCTTAGACCCACTCAAGTGATCAAGGAAATGAAGAATTATTTTGACGGAATAGAATATCCTTATGATCATGTGGCCGAGTTCAAACAAATGTTAAGAGCTGAACAGATTGAGGATTTGTTCACCCAGTACGAGGCATTTGGTTTGACTCTTAAGGGCACTGCTTTAGCTTGGTTTCAACCACTGAACAGTCGCAACTATCGAGATATAGGTCAACTGCTAGATGAATTTATTGTAGAATTTTCCAAGAGTGGTATCAGGCATAACACATCATCCTTGATCCACAGCTTCAAGCAGACACCCTAAGAAACAGTTCGACTAGCAGGAAGACGGTTTAGACAGTACCTAGAAAGATGCCCTGCTCTAGAGTTACCCACACCAGCCAAACAAGTGGCTTTGTTTTTAGATGGCTTACTAAGCACCAAGTTAAGATCATATGTGTACTTGAAAGAGCCTAGAAGCATAGAAGAGTGTGTGCGGACCTGCATTGACATAGAAGACAACTTGGGTGAGGAGTTAGGACTATCCAAACTCTATAAAGACTCTCACAGTTCTAATAGTCATACCTCCAGAGCCTCCACTAAGCTGGAAGAGATAGCAGAGCAAGTTGCAAAGAAGCTAGGAGCTCATAATAGACAAATACCAAGAGTCACCTCATTGAATCGGTGTTATACTTGGGGAAGCGACCACATGGCTAATGTATGCCCTTTGCACAACCAAAACATGAGAGAAAGGAATGCTCCATATTGCACTATTGAGAGAAATTACACAAACCACACGGCTCAAGATTTTCCATACAATAGACAGGTTGTTAGACAAAATTATGAGCAACCTTACCAACAAGTTAGGTATCAGAACCAATACCAACAGCCATATTATAGACCACAACAACAATATCAGGCACCATATAGGCCACAACCAATCCTAGGAAACCAACCACCATCGCTTGCCAATGTAATTCCAGTTAAGTACACAGTGGTAGAAGAGAACCTTAAAAGAGCATTGGTGCCAGTGACCCCAGTGATCTCAGAGAATGACTCTCATGCTCATAGTTCAGACTACTCCCATGAAGCTAGTCCACATGCTTATTACACAGAGTCATCTGAGCATAGTGAGACTTATCCATATCAATATGAGGCACCACCTATGGAACAAAATTGGGAGCCAGAATACTCCAATGTCATGTACAAAAATCCTAACCCTAGGCCCCAAGTGAGACAAATGAGACCACAAGCCCCTAGAGGATCATGTTTTAGGTGTCAAGGTGACCATTTCATTTGTGAATGTCCCCACTCACCAACTGTGGGACAAGGACAAAACATCACAATACAAGCCTTTTGTAGTGAGTGTGGTAACGAACATCTCCCCAGAGATTGTCCAAGAAACCCCTCTAGTGCGCCCAAGGTCACACCCATAAATGTGGTAGGCTTAGTGGTGGATTCAAGTGCTAGTAGCAGTAATGAGGCTCCTATACAGGCAGTTACTAGGACACACGCATTAAAACAAGATAAACCAGCAAAACAATTGGAGTCGAGTGAATCAGGAGAGCCTAGTAAGAGGAAAACAAGAACATGGAAAGATACCAGAGAGAAGGCCAATCGCAAGTGGAATAAAAAGTTATTAGAACTAGACGAAAGCCTAAAATAAGTGAAAACAAAGATAGAAGACATTGCCTCTCAAAGTCCCTCGCATGCCGAAACTCCATCCACTCCACTTCATCCCACCCCACCACCCATTGTAAATAGGCCGCAACTAGGGTCTGTTCTTGCAGATCCAACACCAGAAAGCTTGGACATGATGTTCAGGGCCTACCAGGTTCAACTTCATGAAGGGCCAATAGCTGCAAACCTAGACAAGAGTTACCATAGAGCAGATTTAGAGATTGAACGGACAAAAATGTGCATGAAAATGGTAGAAGTAGCTCAAGCTATGCTCGAGACTAGTCAAACGTTCAATCAGACAAACACTATCAAACCAGATTTGCATTTCCAGGGCTTACTAGAAAGATTAGAGCAGTTGGTAAACAAACCACAAGTTTCTTTACCTCCACAAGCTCAACCAGTTATTGAGAGAGGAAGCTCACCACCAATGGGAGCTTATGTTCGTAATTCCACAGATGCCGGGATACCTCCTTTAATTTAGGAGCACTCTCAAGAGTTCTTGCGGGAAATACAAGAAGAGAAATGGGCCAAGGAGAAGGGTAATCCTCCTCCTATTCCTAAAATTGATGATCTTCATGATCAATTTCCCCAAGACATTCCATCCATCTATGGAGACCAACCAGAGCAACAAGAAGATGAAAGATTATATTTTGAATCTAATACCTTAGAAGAACTGCCTCAATTTCCAGGCCCATGGGAATCTGAATCTCTTCATATCAGAGCTCCCACGATACTGGTAAGACATGAAGACTCAGTGGTTCCAAGGAACACTGATGTCGTAAAGAACACTAAGGTTCAATGTCATCTCACTATAGGAGAGCTACACAAAGAAAAACCTGAGCTATGGAATCATGTGAAGGATCAAGTCCCAGAACTTGATTCCAATATGCCAAAAGGAGGCTCTAAGCAGAAAGTACCAGAGATACCTCTAGACAAAATAGGGGACATGAGTGAAGGTGAAGAAGGTAACACTTATCTTCCAATCACCTACCAAGGTTACACAATCAAGGCGATCGTAGATTCAGGTGCTGGTGTTGCTATTGTGACCACCTCCTTGTGGAAGCAATGGGGCAAAACCACATTAAGACCAACTAGAATGAAGCTTCAAATGGCAGATGGTCATTTTGAAAGACCTCTAGGATTTCTAGAAGGGATGACTCTAACCACTTGTGGTGTAGAGTTTGAACACACTTTTGATATATGTGACTTTGAAAGAAATAATGTCTATGAGATGATCCTAGGAAGACCCTTCCTACGACAGTTGCAAATAGTACAGGATTGGGGAACCAACTCCTTGTACTTGCAAGACTTAGGGGTCACAACCAAGGTCAATTTGAAGGATTACCTTTAGAGACGTACCACCCCTACAATGGAATCCTATCCACAAAGAAAAAGATTCTATCTCTGTGCATTCCGAAAGTTCACCTAACCCATCATGGTTGCATGAAGATACTCATTTGTGGATGTGCAAGGTCGTGGAGGAAGAGGAAAAACGCTTAAAGGCAAGAGAAGAAGGAACTTCTCCACGAGATAGACCAATTAAAGACCCAGCCTATACACCGATGCTCTTTCCAGATGAGGAATTTGAGCCTCATGGCTGGGCAGAAATCTTAGCTACCATGGACATTGTCGTCAATGAAGAATAGTGGACACCTCATTGTGATGAGGAGGGTTATGATATTTCAGTGTTCATGTGTCAGCCCCTGCTGGAAGAATGTGATCCTAGTGATGTCATAGAAAAAGAAGAAGAGCATGACGATGATCTAGAGTCCATTGTGATGGATAGTTGCTTTAATTCAGAGCAGCACTATCTAGAAGATGTAGGAGTGCTTACCCAAAAAGAAGAAGAACCTCTCACAAGTATTAAAACGGTAAATTCAAAGGATGGAAGTGAGAGTAGTCAAAAGAAAAAGAAAAGAAAAGCATTAAAACGAGGAGAGGAGGAATCATTGTTTGAAGTACCAGAAAACTTCAAGAAATATGAGGTGGAAGATCAAAAATTTTTTGTGCGAATGCCTAAGAGAGAGGCCATCATAGGAGAAGCATATGATAACAAAGAATAGACCAAAAAAACTGTAGTAATCATTGAAGGAAATGAAGAGAGATGTACATACATAGGAGGTGACCTAAGTGCAAAAGAAGAAGCAGAGCTTGTAGCTCTATTAAGAGAATATAGGGACGTGTTTTATTGTGTGGCACTATATAGACTTGAAGGGGGTAGATCCAAGAATATGTTTTCATACGATTCCCATGACGGCTGATGCCAAGCCCACCAAAAAAAAGCCCTACACATATAATGACACTTATGTAGCTAAAATAAAAGAAGAAATTGACAGGCTGATTGAAGCTGGATTTATCTATGAGATTGAGCATACTGAATGGGTGTCCCCCATTGTAGTGGTGCCCAAGAAGAATGGAAAGTTGCGAGTGTGTATTAACCTTAAAAAAGTTAATGCCGCTACGATCAGAGATAGCTATCCACTTCCAATCACTCAACATCTATTGGAGTGTGTTGTAGGCAAGGAAGTTTATAGCTTCCTTGATGGATTTTCAGGTTACAACCAAGTATCCATTGCCCCAGAAGATCAATACAAAACCGCATTTGCCACAGAGTGGGGAATCTTTTCATTTTGTGTGATGCCATTTGGGCTCACAAATGCACCTGCAACATTCCAGAGGCTCATGTTTCATGTCTTCAAAGAGTTCTTGCGAAAGAGTTTAGAAGTATATGTGGATGATTTATGTGCTCATTCCCAAGAAAGGAGATACCACATCCCTGAGCTCAGACAGATCTTCAACAAATGTAGAGAATATCGAGTGTGTCTGAACCCAGAAAAGTGTGTGTTCATGGTACGCTGTGGAGGTGATCGCAATCCGGGTGGATCGGGTCCGGTCGTGGCACACACAGGGTGTATGAAGCTAATGAATGTTGGAAGGTTTAAAGATGTGAAGGTGAAATTAATGTTGAGTATGGAGAAGAGAGAGATGTTGAAATAATTATGGGAATGGGAATGTAGGTGTGCAAGTTAGATTGATGACATGAATGATAAGAATGAAAGAGAACCATACACACGAATCAAATTTGGAAGGAAGAATGGTCCATTCAAGGAGCTTCTTAAACACTTCCTAATTCTAATCCATATGTATAGCCTTCTTTGGATGATATGTATGCATGACGAGAATAGATGGAATCCTTACACATAAATCAGTTTTGAAAGGAAGAATGGTCCAATATTGGAGCTTCTTATACACTTTCAGAAACTAATAAATATGTATGGATTTGTATGGATTATATGCATGCGAGTGAATTATGATGATGGATTTTACTCACAAGCTCAAAGAAACATCCTCACTGGTTCAACGCAATACTGCGGAGCCTTCTCACACATAGAAGAAATAGAAGACATGTAAAAATACTTAAGAGACTGAGAGAGGAGACAAGAGACAAGTGACAAGTGACATGAATTGAAAGAATTTGAATTAAGTTACATGTAAAATATCGTCGTGGTACGTCATGCTAAGCAGTCTACTGATCAAAGGTGGTTCCGACCCTCAAACCATGACAGTTCAACCGAATGTCACACGTAAGAAGGTGAGTTCCACTCCAGTGACCCTATGTCTGTCTAGGCTCGTAACGTCTAACTAAAGAAGTCTAAGACTCATTAAAATCAGCTCTAACTCACTCACACGCTCCACCGAGGGTGAGTCAAGATAGAGATGCTGGTTTCAAGAGCCTATCCTAGATTGGAGTTCTAACTTAAATTTGAAACTAGGTTCTATACTCATACTAGCTCACCTTGGATCCTCACTCGCTCAACCGAGGGTGATCATCTCAAGGAAACCGTAAGCTAGCATGAGCCCTATGGATGCCTAACAATGATGCTCTAGGAGTTTGGAGGGGGGTTTATATAGTTTTTTGAATGAATTTGGGCCCTTGGATCTAGAGAAATCAACTCTCAACTCTAGGATCACTACTTTTGATTACAACCATTTGATTAATCAAATCAATGGCTTGGAATTGTTCTTTCTATCAAATCTAGTGTAAAGGAGTGAAATTTAGGCGCCCTCATTCTCCACCATTGGATCTGGGGATGATCTGGACCGTCGGATCAGTGCTGACATCAATTCGGATAAGATAAGCCACTATTTTTGGAGAAATGCTGCATTATTGATCTTTGAATGTAAAAAAGGTCTTCTTTTATGGAAAAAATTCGTGGATCCTCCTTCCTTTATGCTTTAGTGCATCTCCACCCTTGAATATGAGCTCATCTTGACCGTACAACATGGTTCAATCATATTCTGCCATGTGGCAGCCCTTCAAGCCTTCAATTTTCTTATACTAGAAAACTGCGGTGACATTGAAAACTAGACTTTGTGCTCTTTGACCCTCCAAAAAGTCTTTGATGAAGATGAAACATTGTAGGACTATGTTTCCAAAGATCTCCTTCAGGAATATGCAGAAAAAACTCCCATCTGAATCTAACTTGTACAAGTTTGACTACATTTGGAAGCTTGCAAGGTGGCATTAAGGTGTCTAGGAAGCTCGGATAGCCTTGAAACTTTATACAAATATGTAGCCACGTATGGTCTTTATACATGCCAAACCATATGGCTAACATAAATTTCTATACAAGAATTTGTAGGGTCAAACTAGAAAAATTACATTTTTACAAAATGAACATAGCATATCAATGTGCTAAAAAATCCATTTTCTGCTGAAATTTGGGCTATAGACTGCCTTTGACAATCTTTACAAGTATATGGATTTTCATCTAATTTGGTGACAATGAAATTTTTGCCCTAATTTCCCAACTTTGACCAACTTTGACCGCTACCATGGAATTTCTTGATTTCTTTGAAACTTTGTATGTGAGCTTCCTTTGACATCCTTGATGCATCCTGGACTTCTCGGGGAATTCCGGCTACCTTCACCAAATATGTTTTTTGTAGGCCTTCACAAGTGAGAGAGGAGAGAAAATCTCGACGACATTCGCCCCCACTAAACCTGCGATTCCTCCGGAAGCGCCACTCTAGCATCTGTGAAAAACAAAATGTTCCAGGCATCAAATTCTTTTATAGGCAACATAAGAAACATGGAAGGAAAATTGATTATATGCATGAATAAGTAGGTAACGTGACATGAAGCAAAATTTGCATGAAAGAAAGAATTGAAACAGGCAACATGAATATGTATGAACAAATAGGCAACATATATGCAAATGAACAAGCAACATTGGCAACAAGAAAGAAAAAAATCAAGCATCAATATGAAGTGGAAGTGGATGTATTGAGTCATTTTAAGCATCAGTTTCTCTCATCTTGAAGAAAATTTTGTACCTTTTTCATAAAGCAATCTACCTTAAATATGATTATAAACAAAGATTTAGGATTTTCAAGAGACATCTTTCATCTTTAGCTTATTTTAGATCAACTCCTTTCCTACATAAATATGAATATGCTCTTTCTCTAATAACATGCAAGGAAATCTAACTAAACTCCACTAATGCATAAATCTGCCTATATAGCCCGTGATTTATTCTACTATGCCTCTTTATCCTCCTTTGGCTTGCTCTTTTTTTTTTTTTTTTTTTGATGATGATGATTCGGCAACTTTATGGTTACGATCACTTTTTTGGGGTGGAAGAAAGTGTAAACTTCTTGGTAACATGTAGCAACTTTTTTTTTTTTTTTTTTGATGACGGGGAAAAATTAAACCCCGATACAAGGTACAACCATTTTTGATGACGGAGAACATTCGTTTTAAACTCCGATACAAGTGCTGTGAGATGTACTAAGGATGTAGAAACATGCAATAGCAGGAGCTAGGATTTCAACAATTATGCTTTCGATATAGGATACATATGCATGTTTATATATGAAAGTCATGTCACCAAAATAAACCTCCAAATCTACATGCCCTATCTTTCCACAATCCTAGATTATAATCAATTCCTTAGTAGATAAGTTACTACTTAAGATACAATTTTACACAAGTAGAGAAATCATCATTTGCCCTTTTTGACTCAAGTGATGTGGATATGCAATGCAATGTAAAGACTGAAAAAAAACATGCATGAAACAAGCATGGAAAAAAAAATAGAATGAACTTGATAAAAAACAAAGCAACATGAACTTGAAAAATTAATGATGTTTTTCTTTTTTTTTTTTTTTTTTTTTATAAATTTTTTTATTTTATTTTTTTTTATAACATGGATACTCGTGTTTATGAATCGGCCTCATTGTTGTCATCTTCT
The DNA here is from genome assembly GCA_020310875.1 of Ceratopteris richardii. Taxonomy (NCBI): domain Eukaryota; kingdom Viridiplantae; phylum Streptophyta; class Polypodiopsida; order Polypodiales; family Pteridaceae; genus Ceratopteris; species Ceratopteris richardii. Next base: position 101,783,899 of record CM035412.1, read on the forward strand.
CCAATGTCCTCATCCAAAATGTACTCGTCATTATCACGCTTCTTGAATAACTTTATCCTTTTACCTGCAATCAAAGTTTTTAGTGCAACACCATTTAATTCACAAAGAGCATACGTACCATTGTTGTTGACTTTTGATACAATGTATGGCCCAAACCACCGTTGAGTGAGCTTTTTGCGTGCATCATATTGAGAGTCAAATGTACTATCATAAATGAGCACCCAATCTCCTACTTCAATTGGCTTAGGACGCAATCGATGAGTTTTATCAAAATAATGCTTGTTCTTCATTCTAGATTCTCTTAATTTTTCAACAGCATCATCAAGTCTTAATTTACCTTGTTCTAACTGTTTAATACGCAAACTCAAAAAATCATCAGTAGACATGTTTTCAGACCAAGGCAAATTTGACCATGCAGAAATATGAGACTGAATTGGAAACAATGGTTTTTGACAGTACATGAGTTCAGCAGGCATATATCCAGTAGTACGTGTGCATGTCATTCTATCTGCCCAAAGTGCAAAAGGTAAGAATCTAGGCCATTGTTTGATGTCACCGTTACATGCTTTAGATATGGCTTTCACAATAGGTGGATGCCCTCTCTCTATTTTACCATTGGCCTCTGGATTATATGCAGTAGTGAGAGACAAACGAATACCGTGACGCTCAAAGAACTCTTTAGCTTCTCTCGCATTTAACTCTCCACGATCGGCAACTACTTTCTCTATGTACCCAAAGCGACTTATGACATCTTCAAGCAAGAATTTGCAAACATTGTAAGTGGTCTTAGATCGTAATGCACGTCCCTCTACATGATTAGTTAAATCTTCTCTTGCAAGTACAATGTAACACATTTTGTCAATACCTTTAGGCATAGTTACAAGATCTATTACCCACTTGTAGTGAATACAAGGTGGATAAGTAGGATGCAACGGATCTCTATGTTTGACTGATGAATGAAGTTGACAAGTAGAACATGTAGAAACATAGCTACTAATGTCAACATACATCCTAGGCCAATAATAGGTACTTCTAATTTTTTCATATGTTCCAAAAAATCCTTTATGACCGGCCCATAATGTCTCATGCATTTCCTTCATTACTTGCAATTGAAGACCTCGTTTTCCCAGGACTCGTTGTGGATTCTTAACCTTACCCTTAGCATGTCTCCAAAGATAACCATTACATAGGAAAAAGTTATAAGCTCGTTTCCTAATGTTACGGAATCTATTCGTAGTCCAGCTAGGTAATGGTTGTAGTGTACTGAGATACTTTCCTATGTCTCTCCATTCATCTTCGTACTCAGACTCATAAAATTTCTCATACTCATATATATGTGGAACATAGTCAACTAAATTCACATTCTTTATTAGATCACTTTCAAGATCATCATCAAATCTAGCTCTCGATAACATATCAGCAACTGAGTTTGACTTACCTGAAATATGAACTAACTCAGGATTTATGAACTTAATATATGAGATCCATCTAAGCATGGCTATATCAGGAGATGAACAATTGGCTATCATTCCAATGAGAGGCAAACAATCAGTCTCAACTTTGACATTTGCACCAATGAAATATTCTTTGTCTGTTTTCAAAGCTGTTACCATACCCCATAGTTCTCGTTTGATTTGTGGATATTTTTGTTGTGTTTCATGTAGAATTTTGGCACCAAACCTAATTGCATATCTATTCCCTTCACTATCATCTTGACTTATGACCCAACCTATACCAATAGGACTAGTATCAACAGTCAATATAATAGGTTTGTTAGCAGAATAGTCTACACGCTTAAGGATGGGAGCTTCAAGCAATAATTTCTTCAATTTACGCATAGCTTGAGTGTGTTTGTCAGTCCAAATAAATTTTCGTTTCTTTCTCAACAAGTCATAAAGACAATCAGCAACATGAGCAAAGTGAGGGATCCAAATAACAGAAAAGATGCAAGCACCAAGAAATCTACGTACCTCACTCACGTTGTTACATGTTTCAGAAATCTTGCTAATGGCATCAACTTTTTGTGGGTATGGCTTTCGACCATAATGGCCACATAAATGTCCAACAATAAGTACCTCGTTGACACCAAAAACAGATTTCTCTATGGAAAATGTGAGACCTACCTCTTCAAATCGTTGAAATATTCTTTCACAATCAGAGATATGGTCAAGAACAAATTTACGACATCCCGATGAATCTAAAGTAATGTCCTTTACACGTTCCTCACTCCCTTTAATTGGAATATCATCAATGAATGGCATAGTTATATGAGGGATAAAGTCATGTAAGACCATATTCATAGCACTCATCATATGAGCCACAGAATTAGTCGCTCCTTGAGGTAAAGTACACATTCGCACTAAGCCTAAAGGAGTTTTCATTGTGGTTATGTCACGACTATCAATTGCTAATTGGAATTGGTCATATCCTGAATATAGATCACCCATTGAATAGATAGAATGTCCTGAAAATGATTCAGCAAACTCATCTACAATGGGTCCTGTTCCTACATTCCTTATGGTGACTTTATTGACGGGTTGGAGATCTTGAATAAAACGTAGTTTCCCATTCTTTTTAGGCACAGTGAACCATCTGTTTGAGTAAGGTGCAAAAGATGGCTCTAAAATTCTCATGTTTATCTTCTCCTTAAGTAGTTTCATTAGCTCAGGTAAGTGAGCCTTTGGAACAGGTATAGGACGAAGATTCCATGGAATATGTGGAATAGTAAAGATTATCATGGGTGCAACTAGCTTAGGATCTACACAACCAATCTCATGAGGATACATAGTAAAGGCTTTTCCATGGCTACGTATGACTCTCTCAAATTTATCTCTCTCTGCTGGCAAAAGAAAGTCATCATCTCTACCAATTTTCACTTGTTTGATTGTCTCATCCGTGAATGTATGTCCTATGTTTTTCTTATCCCGAAGAATTGGATCATTTTTCACATCAATAATTTTTTTATTACTTCCTTGAGGTAATGGTTGAGCTATGGGTTTGATTTTTTTGTCTACAGTTTTGTACTTTGTTTCAACTAAGGCATCATGTGTTTGGTTAAATTTTGAGCACTTGTCAACATTGAGAGCATACTCTTGGATTAGAGCATACTCATCAAGGGAAGAAAGAAGAATAATATGGGAATTAGAATTTTGTTGAAGACATAACTCTAACTCCTCAAGAGTAGAGAAACAATGAGATGTTTCAATCACATGCTCAATGTTCTCATCATGTTCCATGATTTTGTTATTTTTATAATTTTTTTGGGTTTTTTGGATAAAAGACTTGGACAATTGACTCTTATGAAGAAAATCTAATCTAGAATGTGGAAAACAAAGTGACAAACTATTGAACAGGTTGGTTGGCTGCGAGATGTCAAACCAATATCCACTGTTGTCCCGCTCAACAATGGATTCTATCCGAAATTTTGATCATATGTAGCTCCAAACATGAATCGAGGTGCACAATCACTACAAGCATGCTCATGACCCTGAGTAACAATAGGTTTCTTTCTAATTGACAATCGATTCCTAGGATGATTCACTCCTACCGTCATGACTTGAAGTGATTGCATTCCATCCTTAGACTTAAATCTAGCATAGGTAGACCCATCATCCATGGCTTTAGTTTCCATACGACTCTCACAAATAAAGGGTTGACCTAAGAGAACTTCATAGGAGCAATTATCTTGAATAAAAAAGTGAAACTCTTCTGTGATTCCTCCTATGGATATCGGCACACTAGCACAAGCTCCATACAGGGTACCTACACCATTATCTGCAGTTCTCATACGCCATCCACAATCTTTATCTATGGGCCATCGAAACTTATCATAGACTTCTCTTGAAATCACATTGATTTCAGAGCCGGAATCTACTAATGCATTTACAGTGATAGTGTTCTTATCATTTCCTATTTTGACATGCATCTCTGATGTACCTCTAGACCAAAATGTTCTTTTAAAGTGGCTTTCAGGATTGTTTTCATGATTTTCATGGTCAGGTTGAATAGGTCCTAAGAAATTTTTATTAACATTTACTTCATCATCATCAAAGTCCTCTTCATCAGATTCATCAAAGTTTAAGGCTTCATTCATAGCTTGATCTTGATCTAGAGAATCTTGCATCTCAGTATCTAGATTAAGCGGAAACCTCTTCCTTTTAATTAGGCCGATAAAGTTATCTTTAAAAACAGGCTTTGCAATAGAGAAAACTTGTTCTAAAGACATAGTCACTTGACTCTTAAGCAAAATGTCATCTAAAATCTCCATAGGATCTATTTTTCTCTCAATTTCTGAAATCAAGATGGCTTTAGGTTTTCTCTTTGGTTTCTTTTGTTTTTGCTCAGGGTCTTGTTTTTGTTCATGTTCTCGTGTTTGGTCTTCAGTTTGTTTTGATTGTTCTTGTTTATCTAAAGGCTTTGGTTCTGTTTTTCTTTGCTTTGTCTTCTTCCCTTTTTGTTTCTCCTCTTGTTTTTGTTCATTGGGTTGTGATTCTTGTTGTTTATCTTTGGATTGTGATGTTTCTCCCTGCTCTATGATTGTTTCTATTCCCTCTGAGGTTTGTTTTCGAGTCACTCTTCTTTCACTAGGCTCAGCTTCATCTCTTTTTCGTTTTTCTTCTACATTGGATATGTGAGAAATAAGAGATTGATCTTCTATCGGTGACTCCCAAGCTGTTATTCTCCTAATCTCATCCCGTGCTCTTACTAAAGCCTCTATGGAAAAATCACCTTCCTTTGTGGGTTTACTTGATTCTACTTGTTGTTCATCAAGAGCTTCTAGTTTCACTCCTCTAGTTCCTACGTCCATTATGGTTATATTTTCATAATGTTTTTTCATTCCTCCCTTACCATAATTTCCTTGCAAAGGTAGCCTAGATCGATACTCACAGATTTTCTTGTCTATGTCTATTACTAGTCGTTGCTCTTTAGCAGCCTTCAATAATTCACAATCTCTCAAAAAGTGCTCTAATGAATCACACCAAGGACACCTACGAGGGCCACGCACAAAACCATTTTGATTTTGAGGATTTTGATTAACTTGTGGTGGGAAATTTTGAAATTGAGGATTTTGTTGATAAGGTATTGCTTGAACAGGATAATTAGGATTTTGAAAATGCAATTGATGTATTTGAGGAGCTTGGGGAGCAACATGTGGTACTTGAGGTGCAAGAGGAGCTTCCATATTATACGGTTGATGATTTTGAAAATTTTGATTTTGAGGATTTTGAAAAGCTATTTGAGAAGCTTGAGGATACAGGTTTTGATACATTTGAGGATTTTGCACATGAGGATGAGGATTTTGCATTGAAGGATTATGCATTGGAGGATTATGCATTGGAGGATTATGCATTGGAGGAACTTGATATGCTTGAGTAGGAGCTACTTGTGGATTTTGATTGGTAGCTATAACATGTTGATTAGGCTCTTGAAAAGTCATTGGGTTCATTTGATTTTGGAAAGTTTTGGTGTAATTAGATTGTAAAGCATCTATAGTCTTGGCCAAATTGGATTGTGTAGCAATAAGACTTTCCATTTGCTTAGTGAGAATATCCACTTGAGATTGTTCAACTACACTTTTATTTGGCTCTACTTTAAAACCTTGAGTAGGCTCCATCATTTGAGGAATAGGAGTAGAGTCAAAAAGCATAGCATGGGATTGTTCCCTAAATTGCTCCTTAATTTGTGGAAGGCTAGCTTGAGGAAGACTAGTTTGCTCATAAAGCATGGATTGTCTTTGATGTCTATGGGCTACAGCCTCTACTACTTTACGCACTTTTTGCCAATTGTCAGTAAGACCATAGCGCTTATCTGGTTCTTCTAATCGCCGTTCAACTTCCCTACGAGTTTCAGGATGAAGAAGCTTAAGAAAATTGATCACAAGATCAGGTTCCAAAGTTATCTTATCCTCATCAGGAAGTTGTTCATAGCGTCTGATATACTCATTTTGTAAGTGAGTAATAGAGCTACTAGGCTTTGGAGAATTGACCCATCGTAAGAATCCATCTCGATTATGTTGGCTATAATCTTCAAGATAGAATTCTTTGAGCATCTCCTTTCTAAAATCACTCCAAGGAAGACTATCATATTGAGTGACACGGTTTATGATAGAGCTATCAACAATTCGTTCAAAGAATGATATCAAAAGATCTTCAGGAAGACCAAAAATCATAGCTTGCTCTTCAAACAAATCTAAGTAGCTTGTGATGTTGATGCCATTGAATTTTCCCTTCTCTCTCAACATAGAAGAGACTATTCTTTGGCCTTGTTTCTCAACAATAAGGGATTTGAATCCTTCCTCCATCTTATGTGAATAAGCAAGTGATGCACGATGCTCTAGATCTCTCACAAATGTGTTTACTTCACGACGAAGATGTGCACGATACTGTGAGAAATCCAGTGCAACACTCAAGACTGATGATGATGATATGATGAGGATGAAAAATATGAAACAAAGGATATGGATCACAACCTCCCAACAAGATCAGAAGCAAATGCCACGAAGCGTTTCACGTCGGGTTCAAATGTGGAGGTGATCGCAATCCGGGTGGATCGGGTCCGGTCGTGGCACACACAGGGTGTATGAAGCTAATGAATGTTGGAAGGTTTAAAGATGTGAAGGTGAAATTAATGTTGAGTATGGAGAAGAGAGAGATGTTGAAATAATTATGGGAATGGGAATGTAGGTGTGCAAGTTAGATTGATGACATGAATGATAAGAATGAAAGAGAACCATACACACGAATCAAATTTGGAAGGAAGAATGGTCCATTCAAGGAGCTTCTTAAACACTTCCTAATTCTAATCCATATGTATAGCCTTCTTTGGATGATATGTATGCATGACGAGAATAGATGGAATCCTTACACATAAATCAGTTTCGAAAGGAAGAATGGTCCAATATTGGAGCTTCTTATACACTTTCAGAAACTAATAAATATGTATGGATTTGTATGGATTATATGCATGCGAGTGAATTATGATGATGGATTTTACTCACAAGCTCAAAGAAACATCCTCACTGGTTCAACGCAATACTGCGGAGCCTTCTCACACATAGAAGAAATAGAAGACATGTAAAAATACTTAAGAGACTGAGAGAGGAGACAAGAGACAAGTGACAAGTGACATGAATTGAAAGAATTTGAATTAAGTTACATGTAAAATATTGTCGTGGTACGTCATGCTAAGCAGTCTACTGATCAAAGGTGGTTCCGACCCTCAAACCATGACAGTTCAACCGAATGTCACACGTAAGAAGGTGAGTTCCACTCCAGTGACCCTATGTCTGTCTAGGCTCGTAACGTCTAACTAAAGAAGTCTAAGACTCATTAAAATCAGCTCTAACTCACTCACACGCTCCACCGAGGGTGAGTCAAGATAGAGATGCTGGTTTCAAGAGCCTATCCTAGATTGGAGTTCTAACTTAAATTTGAAACTAGGTTCTATACTCATACTAGCTCACCTTGGATCCTCACTCGCTCAACCGAGGGTGATCGTCTCAAGGAAACCGTAAGCTAGCATGAGCCCTATGGATGCCTAACAATGATGCTCTAGGAGTTTGGAGGGGGGTTTATATAGTTTTTTGAATGAATTTGGGCCCTTGGATCTAGAGAAATCAACTCTCAACTCTAGGATCACTACTTTTGATTACAACCATTTGATTAATCAAATCAATGGCTTGGAATTGTTCTTTCTATCAAATCTAGTGTAAAGGAGTGAAATTTAGGCGCCCTCATTCTCCACCATTGGATCTGGGGATGATCTGGACCGTCGGATCAGTGCTGACATCAATTCGGATAAGATAAGCCACTATCTTTGGAGAAATGCTGCATTATTGATCTTTGATTGTAAAAAAGGTCTTCTTTTATGGAAAAAATTCATGGATCCTCCTTCCTTTATGCTTTAGTGCATCTCCACCCTTGAATATGAGCTCATCTTGACCGTACAACATGGTTCAATCATATTCTGCCATGTGGCAGCCCTTCAAGCCTTCAATTTTCTTATACTAGAAAACTGCGGTGACATTGAAAACTAAACTTTGTGCTCTTTGACCCTCCAAAAAGTCTTTGATGAAGATGAAACATTGTAGGACTATGTTTCCAAAGATCTCCTTCAGGAATATGCAGAAAAAACTCCCATCTGAATCTAACTTGTACAAGTTTGACTACATTTGGAAGCTTGCAAGGTGGCATTAAGGTGTCTAGGAAGCTCGGATAGCCTTGAAACTTTATACAAATATGTAGCCACATATGGTCTTTATACATGCCAAACCATATGGCTAACATAAATTTCTATACAAGAATTTGTAGGGTCAAACTAGAAAAATTACATTTTTACAAAATGAACATAGCATATCAATGTGCTAAAAAATCCATTTTCTGCTGAAATTTGGGCTATAGACTGCCTTTGACAATCTTTACAAGTATATGGATTTTCATCTAATTTGGTGACAATGAAATTTTTGCCCTAATTTCCCAACTTTGACCAACTTTGACCGCTACCATGGAATTTCTTGATTTCTTTGAAACTTTGTATGTGAGCTTCCTTTGACATCCTTGATGCATCCTGGGCTTCTCGGGGAATTCCGGCTACCTTTACCAAATATGTTTTTTGTAGGCCTTCACAAGTGAGAGAGGAGAGAAAATCTCGACGACAACGCCAAGGTAAGATATTAGGTCACATTGTTTCTAAGAATGGAATCCCAACAGATGAAGACAAAGTAAGAGCCATAGCGGAGCTGCCAAAGCCAAGGAATGTTAAAGAGGTACAAGCCTTTATGGGCCATTGTGTATATTACCGTAGGTTTATCCACATGTATGCAATCATAGCTAAGCCTCTTTATGGTTTGTTGATAAATTTCGAGTGGAATGACGAATGTGAAAAGTCCTTCAATGAGCTGAAGAGACGTTTGTGCACAACACCAATACTGACCACTCTTGATTGGAATAAACCATTCCATGTCCATGTGGATGCATCCAATCATGCAATAGGATGTGTGCTAGCACAACCCACAGGTGAAGGGAATTTAGATTTTCCCATAGCATATGCTAGTAGACAACTAAACCCAGCTGAAAGAAATTATACCACAATTGAGCGAGAAGGATTAGGCATGGTATATGCTGTGAAAAAGTTTCGACACTACATATTGGCCAACAAGTTCAAGTTTTTCCCTGATCATCAAGCTTTGTTATATTTGTCAATAAACCTTGCAATACAGGACGCTTAGTAAGATGGTTCCTCTTACTAATGGAATATGACTTTGAAGTTTTTGTTAGGAAAGGTAGAACTCACCTCAGGGTGGATCACCTTTCTCACATCACTTCAGGAGAACCACCGCAAGGAGTGTCTGATGAACTACCTGATGCTGATCTGTTCAATTTGGAAGTGGTTCCTAAATGGGCAAATAAGTTGGTACCTGTTCTAACCTTTGGACCCGCAAATAAGAATGTGAAAACAAACAAAGATGAAATTGTAAAATCACAAAAATATCACATATTGGTAGGAAGCATGTACAAACAGGATACTGAGGGTGTATTAGCTTGTTGTGTGGAGGATGATGAACATAGTAGTTGGTTGTAGAAAGTTCATGAAGGATTGCTAGGACATCACTATTCTAAACAATGAACATTGCAGAATCTGAAGCGTTTAGGAGTGTATTGGACTAGCATGGACAAAGAAATACATGAGTGGATTAAGAATTGTCCAATGTGCAAAGAGAGACCCCCAGTGGAGCATGCCACCCTTTATCAAGTGTCATTAATTCTAGATTGGAGCGTTCCATTGGTAGAATTTATGAGATTGGGAACATTACCCAAAGAGGCTAGTCTAGCAAGAAGACGAAGCATGGAGCAAGAGGCTCAGGACTATGCCTTAGTCGGAGACAAATTATATGGAAGAGGAAAGGATGGTTATCTAAGATTGTGCGTTCATGAATCATATTATTTAAAAGTCTTAGAAATTGCACATAGTGGTGTTTCAGGTGGACACTTTGGTCTTGATCGAGTAATTAAGACAACTCTATTCTCAAGACTTTGGTGGCCTACACTTCATATGGATGCCCATACCTATGTGAAGAAACGTGACACATGCCAACGTGCACAATATCCAGTTGGAAAAGACGAGATGCTTTTGAGGCCAATGATGGGAGGATGTGCATTCTCAAAGTGGGGCATAGACTTTGTAGGTCCTTTTAACCCCCCAACTAGAAACTCACATGCAGAGTACATTATTGTAGCCACAGATTACCTTACCAAGTGGGTAGAAGTGAAAGCCACTACAAAGAATGATGCTCAAACAACAGCTAAGTTCTTATTCGAGAATGTGTTCACGAGATATGGATTACCGATAGAGTTAGTAAGTGATAGAGGTACGCACTTCTTGAATGAAGTCATTGAAAATCTGCTCCAAGAATTCTTGGTAGTACATAAGAAGTCTGCCCCCTATCACCCATAAGCTAATAGAAAAGCCGAGAGCACAAATAAGATCCTATGTAATGTATTGACAAAACTAGTAAATAATAAACGCTCTGATTGGGACAAACAGCTTCATCATGCTGTTTGGGCTTATCAAGTTGCCTATAAAATGGTACTCAATGCCACCCCATTTCAGATGGTCTTTGGACAGAATGCTATGCTACCATTAGATTTCCTAATCCCAACATTAAAAGTAGCACAAGAGTATGAGTGGAATGGACATGAGTTGTCCTCTAGGGTCTTTGATATAGAAACCTTAGGTGAGACAAGGCTACAAGCGGCAGCAAGCATCTATGCTGCAAAGAAAAGACAAAAGGCATACTTGGATGCACACATCAAGGATAAGGGACTGAAAGAGGGAGACCTAGTGCTGGTCTATACACTAAAGCAACATGCGTATAAGTTGGAAAAAGGAGGATATGGACCCATGATCATTAATAGAATTTCCACTAGCGGTGTGGTTCAATTGTCTACTTTAGAAGGTGACATCTTCCCAAACTATATCAGTGGTTGTCGAGTCAAATTATATCAAGAACCTGTTACAGAGGACATGCTAATGAGACTCAACACTGCTAAGAAACGAAAAGAAGAAGAGTTGAGAGTGAGAGAAGAAGCACAAGCTGAGGCTAGAGAGCGCATACGGCGAAATAAGTTAAGGAGACTAGGCCTAGATGTTAACACAAAAGCACCGAAATATCACATGGACATGTGCCAAAAATCAGGCATAATTGGTTCTCAAATAGTTGATCGACGTCCCTTTGTGACCTTAAAGATAGGACACAAAGAGAATGTAAGGACTGTGAGAGCATTGATTGACTCAGGTGCAACAACTAGTGCCGTTAGAATCTCATACTGCCAAGACTTGTAGTTGAACATCAATCCCATAGAAGCCTATCTCATAGGAGTGGGAGGTGTGGAAACCCCTTGTTTGGGCGAGTTGGAACTTCCCATCTACCTTCAAGATGTTCCAATGAGAGTCAAAATGCTAGTGTGTCGAGATGAGGACCTTACGGAACCACTTGTCTTGGGCCATGCAGTCAACCCGAACCTGAGAAGTCAACTTCTTCAAGTTTGGGTACATGAACAACGCATCACATTAGAATTAGAGAACTGCATGCTCACAGATCATGTCACCACACACTCTCTTAGTTCCTCTAAGACTAATCTTCATGAGCAAGATGTTGTATGTGTCAAAAGCTCTATGATCCAGAAGAAATTCAATCATGGAAGGACATTCGCAAAGGCAAGCAAACCCTCCTTCTTTTTCAAGAGTAAAGCATCCACAGTAGTTCAACCTAAGAAGCAAGCACAACAATTCAAGACAACTGCTATAGTAAATAGAAAGACACCATTCAACAAGAAAGCAGTTCCGGGCATGAAGCAGATCTGGGTATGCAAAGGAGAGCAGTTACCAGCCCACAAACCCCATCCAGGCAAGCCAACCAGGCCAGAAGATGAAGGAAGAAGCTCGGACAAGCTCAACCACAAGGTATCCGAAAATTTGGGTGCCTAAGAAATTAGTTACAACTCAACAAGGGCGATTACACATGTGGGTACCGAGGACGCTCTTACGTCCGCAACAACCTATGCTCTCCCATACGTGAAAAGTCTCAACAAAGAAGCCAAGGCGAGGCAAAGGTTAGAACCAAACACCAAGAACAAAAGTAGACCAACTAACCTCTTCAACGCGAGTCAGGCAACCAGCCACAAAGGTATGGGTTTGGAAGCCAAAAGCATCAGCGGTCCCTACAAAAACAAAGCACCAACCACAAGGGACACAACAGTCAAGAAACCAGCCAAGGATGAATAGGCCAAAGGTGCTCACTACACAGTCGCAGATCGTTCTCAAATGGATCCCCATAAGAAGGAAGGATCAGTTGTCATGTCGAGATCCAATGGATACCTCCACGATAGATGGCATCAACATCCACAGATAACATCGAAAGCATTGATGAGCAACAACCATGTGCTCCTTGCACAACCCTGTCATTTGCACCATTCATGTCATGCATTTCCAAACTATGCATTAATATAGGACCACATTACATGGTTGTGCATAGAAACAATTGAGAGTCCCATGCACAAGAGCATAGTGCCACATGTAAACTCTTTTTGATAACAACCTTTGTCTTCTTGTTTTGTGACATTGTTCCTCTCAAAAGAGAGAGAGAGAGAGAGAGAGAGAGAATGAACTTGTTCCCAGGTTTGGCTCATGGAACATTCATGCTTAGTTGAAGGTGGAACCATTGATTCCGGGGCATTCATCAGTTTGGATAGAAGTGTGTCTCGGGTAGCAGATGATATTATTGCTGCCTTGTCTGGTAGATGTCAAGCACTTGGCATGAACATGGCATCCACAACTATTGTTTCCCCTTACCATGGTAGGAAGGAAGAGCTCGAAGGTCCACAACTTGAGTGATGCTTAACTACTGTATGTACGAGAACATCCAAGGATGTATCTGCAATGGGTAGTTTTGGTACCCTACAAATCCTACTTATGGTGAGCTAAAGAGAATATGTGAAACTAAGCTTGGTGTAGTTACCCAATGTTGTTTGTCAACGAATATAAAAAATTCAATTCTCAGTACTTGGCAAATGTTGCTTTAAAAAGAGGAGACAGGACGAGTCACTCAAAGAATTTCATCAGTGAACCATCCACACGGACATTCATTGACAATGAAAGACTAGCTGATGATCCATCACAAATGCCGGGAGTACAACAGGAAGAGATAAACATCGATCGACCCTTCACCATGGTAAGTATCCTTACTTTGGAAACACCATAACCATGATAGATTAGGAAAACTCTTCGTCGACATACCCTTGAGCACTTAGCTCAAGATCCCCAATTTTTGCATCATACTTCTTCCAATGCATTTTCCAAGTAAGCATGCATGCTACATTACAAGGACGTGCACAAGGCACATATTTTACTCAACCCATGCACAAACACACTTACCCATCATCCATTCTGGGTTATGAGTACTTGGCATGACTACTATGAACATCATCTTTGGAAGAGCTAGAGGTAGTCAATGGAGACTCACAATGACACACTCATGCTAGAATCCAAGGAAGAAGCACATACGAAGGGGCTACAACTTACAAAGGCTCGCAGTGACAAATGAAGAACCAGACAACCAACCTTGCCACATTTCGAAGATAGACGGCTCTCGTTCCTACCGAATGGACACTACCTCTCAAAGCACTACCTGGAACAACCATTATAACCAGGGTCTATCAGGGACGATAGACTCGAGAGGGGGGGGGGGGAGTGTTGAAGCTAAAGGTCAAGGACAAAACACAGGAGCACATCAAAGAGGACGACACACAAGAAGAAGGAGCAAGTAGGGAGCTCCAAGAAGTGTATGTCAAATTTTCGGAAGAAATCCCTATAAAAATAGTGATTTTCATCACTAAAAGCCATTGTAAATACCATTTCATACTTTTATAACTCTAGTTTTTCAAGACGAGGAGTCCTCGACTTGAGGAGTATTAGAAGTATCATCCTACCGATTTTCATATTTTTTAGACTACGCTTGAGCCTTCAAATAAGCCTTGGAACCTAATTTTTAACTAGGCCAGACACTAGGTCTAGATAGGGCCAAAACTAGTCAAAAAACTATAAAAAGAGCTAGAGAGCTCATTTTTGAGGTTAGCTTGTTAGAGAATAGAGCTTTTGTAAGAGAACTCTTTGCAATTGAAGCATTCCATTGTTCCTCTCTTTGGTCTTACCTTGTGTGCGTGTGTGTGTATGTGTGTGCATGCTTGTGTGCTTTCACTCACGCACTTGTGCCTTCACTTGCTCGTGTTCTTTATACCGGTCCTCACGTCTCCGTGGATTGACAAGTAAAGGAGGTGGTGCTTATGCTTGAGCTACATGAGTGCCAGATCCTTGTTCACCGCATCATTCCCACGGGGGATTTGTTGATATATTTAGGTAGTGATGTGTGTGAACACACTAGGACCACCGAAGCACTTTTTTCCCTCTTTAGGAGGTTTTTTCCCCCAGTTTGTATATATGCCTATAGCCCTAATGGGTACTATTCTTTGTACATTCTAGTGGTAATACATTGAGTATTTTGCATTGTGCTCCAAGATCTCTTCAGAAGAAAGCACTATATGTGAACCTATGCTTGTCATTTTTGGCATAGTTACCTTGGACAAATTTAAATTGTAAAAGAAGATGGAATCTCATTGATTTAGGAGAGTCAAGCCACGACGTGTTTGGTAATGGAATCAAATCAATTATGTTCCTAAAATGTAGGATCACTTTTAGGTGAGAGAGAATTCAAATTCAAACTTGAACTATGAGTATAAATACATATGCTTTTAGTCATGGGATGTATGAGCCATTCTGAGAGTCACTGAGCTACATCCATGAGCACACATTGAGCTCACTCTATGTATGATTAGTCAACTACACTTCCCTTGTATTATATGTTCATTAGCATATACATTTTGATACATTTCTTCAAGTATATCTTTGTCTACTGTTTGCTACTGCATCTTCATCATTATAGTGATTTTGTGGAATAGATTTCTCTGCATGTACTCAGTTATTTTCAATACTTTAACTTGGGTAGTTAGATTGACATGTGTGTTACTAATTTTCATCACATTTGATTTAAGGGATCTTGAGATGTGAATCATAGAAGGTGACTATGTCTGCACATCTTCTAGACCCTTAAATGTCAAGATGACCCCCTGATTTGTTACATTCATTTCCCAATGTATGGTGTAGCTAAATTGCTGAAATGACTTGATTTAGTTAGCTAAACACTTTAGTTATATGTGTGCAAAAGCTCTCTAGTCAATTCATACCAAGTTGTGAGCTCTGAGCAAAATGCTGAGTACTTTTATTCCCAAAATAGAAGGTTTCTTCACATTTCTAGTACATGCAAGTTATCTATTTTGATGCAAAATTTTGGGAATGATGTTACAAAGCACTTGGTGGTTCCAAATGCATTAATGTGAAGCTAAAGGTTTCTATTAAGCATTCCAAGAGTTAACTTGGCAAGTGTAGAGAAGGTTGTTTGTAACACTGGCTCATCTCTAAAGCATATACATCCATCTCCTCACAAATGCAACCATAGAGCTTTATGCTAAGGAATCTACAAAGTAGACTTTTTGGAAATTTAGGACGAACAAGCCCCATACTAAGAAGGAGTTTCTTGTGTATGAGTTCAAAAACCTAGATAATCTAGGAAAAGCAACCCATATAAGTCATTATTCAAATCGAATGTACTTAGTCTCGGACTATAGTAATTAGAATCCTTTTTGGCAAGGCCAAACATTAATTCTCTACTCAATCAGGCAACCTTACATAAGGCAACTAGTGTAGAACATGTTAACTCCTTAAGAGTTCAGAGAGAGAAGACTAGATAAGCTCTAGAAGTAAGCTTCACATACAGCCTAGGCAGATGTAGACTAGAACAAGACACAAGTAGACCAGAGAGAGAAAGGATCATAGGACAAAGATCACACAAAGAGAACGATGCGTTCCCTCTACTAGACAAAGAGAACACTCAAGAATGTAGAGAATCACACAGTGGTTAAAATCATGAAGAATTACTTTGATGGCATAAGAGATTCCTATGATCATGTATCCAATTTCAAGGAGGTATTGAGAGTGGAACAAGTAAAGGACTTGTTCACTCAATATGAGGCTTTGGGTTTAACCTTGAAGGGTACAACCCTACTATGGTTTTACTCTGTGCATCATAGTAATTGCCAAAATATCTCATAGTTGACGGAAGTGTTGATCACTGAGCTCTCCAAGAGTGGAATCCGGCACAGCACCTTATCTTTGATTCATATTTTTAAGTAGATCCCCTAAGAGATGATAAGGTTAGCAAGACAAAGATTCAAGAAAAACATAGAGATATATGCAATTCGAGAGCTACCCATGCAAGACAAACAAATGTCTTTGTTTTTAGATCGTCTCTTGAGCAGAAAGCTATGGTCATATGTGTACTTAAAAGATATGAACACCCTAGACCAATGTGTGAGAATCTACATAGACATATAGGATAACCTAGGAGGAGCTAGAATTTTCAAAGCTTTATAAAGAGTTAGAATGCTCAACAAGTGTCTCATCGAAACCTTCATCTTCAGTTGAGGAATTAGTTGAATTAGTAGTAAAACTAGGAAGAATCATGTGGAATAGAAAAAACTAGAAGATCACCATTATCAAGCATTGTTATACAAGCAATTGTGATCATATAACAAATGTGAGGATGCATTTGCACTTGATGAGATGAAGTGGTGCTACAAAAATTTTGCACCACACCAACTAAATGAACTCTAGAGATGTGTAGTGGGCCCTTTTAGCTTGCCAAAGGATGTATTAGACACCCTATCTACCTTGGAATATCACTCTCAAAACGATGAGTCAAAACAAATTGGTAGGAATTGATCGAAAGGTAAAAAACTTGCTATTTTAGTTCATACACATGATTAGTGTTTTGAACAATTCTCTTAGCACAACAAAAATTCATTGAAATCCTTTTTGGGAACTCTAATTAGCTTATCAAGCTAACAATCATGAGTGGTTTCATAAAAAATGATGGACTACATGCATTGAAAGCTATTTAGCAAATCATATTTCCATCTTGACATTAATGGGCTGCTATAGTCATCAGACAAGTGAGTAACGATATGCTAATATCTGACGATTTCGAGAAGCGATGATAATGAAACTTTTTAGGATTATAATAGACAATATGCTGATTATATCATGCTTTAAATCAGATGATCAACTACACACTGAGAACAAGCTTTGAGAAGATCACAGTTCTGATGGATTTATAACAGAGAAGTAAAATGACAATATAATGATCATATATGTATTAAACATGTAGAATTACAATGTCATTGGCAATCAAGCATTGCTCAATGTGTGAGAGGTGAAAGATCTATGAGGTGATATCTCACTTTACAATGAAAATTCTACAAAATTATCTCTCTCACTCGATCTATATGCGGGTCTTCTTGATCGTCTTCTTATAATTGAACTTGGAACCAAGGTTTGAATTGAAATTCAAAATTCTACCTAAAAGGCGAATGCTAACATATAGGATAGATTCTTCTAATGTGAACTACTTTTACAAGAGGTTGATCATATGAGGCCTTTCATGGGTTACACCAATAAGTTAAGCATAAGTGAATTGATCAAGCATGTGGGCTTGGGTAGAATTGTACCAATAGCTCCCGCTCAAGCCTAACATCCTTGGTCTTCATTGCTCCTTGATTTCCTGCAAACCAATCATCAATTTGAACATGTTCATATTTGTTCCATCCAATGCCTTTGTGAGTATATCTGCACATTGTAAATGAGTTGATGCATAGGATAGTTGAATATCCTTGCTAAGCAATTTCTCCCTGACATAATAATAGTGTACTTCAATATTTATAGTCCTTGCATGGAAAATTGGATTGGTAACCAAGTGAATGGAACTCATGTTGTCACCAAAAATATTTGGAGTCCCAATTTCCAATCCAAGATGTGTAAATAGTTTCCTCATCCACATTGATTCTTGAATAGCTATAGTAAGACCTTTGTATTCAGCTTCAGTAGAAGAGAGAGCAAGTGTGGGTTTCCTCTTAGATGAACATGAGAGAATTTTTGACACTCCAAAGGTAAGCTATCCTGAGGTGCTTTCTTGTCTTCCTTGGAGCAAGCCCAATCTGCATTAGAGAACAATTTTAGACTTAAATAAGATACATAAGGGTACTATAACGCTTCATTCATGGTCCCTTTGAGATATGTGAGTATCCTCTTGGTAGCATCCATGTGAGGTTTCTTGGGTGTGTGCATAAATTGACTTAGCACACTCACACTATAACATATATCTACTCTTGTCAACATGGCATAGTTCAAACTACCCACAAGAATTTGATAATATGTGATATCTTCTATGAGTTCACCTTCATGTGAGCTCAATTTATGATTAACCTCCATTGGAGTACTTGCAATCCTGCAATCTTGCATCTTGAACTTTTTCAACACGTCTTTAATGTTTCTCCTTTGAGTAAGGAATAGACCATGATCTCTGTATACTACTTCCAATCCTAGGAATTATGTAAGTGAACCCAAGTCACTTATCTTGAACTCTTCTTACATCTCCTCCTTGATCTTCTTTATCCCATCTGCATCATTTCCTGTATGTATAATATCATCCACATATAGACACAAATAGATGACTTGAGAATTACTCTTTTTGATGAAGAGTGATGGATTTTCCTTGCTAGGTTGAAATCCTTTATCTTGCAAGAATGAAACAAGCCTGTGGTTCCAAGCCCTTGGGGCTTGTTTGAGTCCATATAGAGATTTATTAAGTTTACACACATAATCAGGATTTATTTGATTCTCAAAACCAAGTGGTTGTGCCATATACACCTCTTCTATTATCCATCCATTAACAAATGCATTTTTTACATCCACTTGAAGTATCTTCCAATTCTTGGAAGAAGAAATACTAAGCAAGACTCTAATTGTAGGCATCTTTGCACAGGAGAGAAAGTCTCCTCATAATCAATTCCGTGAGTTTGTGCAAAGCCTTTTGCCACAAGCCTTGCCTTATACCTGTTAATGGAGCCATCTGAGTTCTGCCTTAATTTGTAGATCCACCTTCAGCCTATCACTTTTATTGATCAAGACTTGGGAACTAATTCCCAAGTGTTATTTTCCTCAAGAGCTTCAAATTCTTCTTCCATTGCATGCCTCCACTCTGATTTCTTCTTTGCTTCCTCAAATGTTGAGGGTTCCTCTTGATTTATGTCCTATGCTAGATAAATTGAATGTTTAGTAACTAGAGAAGTATCAATCCCATACCTCTCTGGTTTTCTTTTCTCCCTCATGGTCCTTCTTAGGCCATGATGTGATGATTCTACCTCTTGTATAAGTTCCTGCATTTTATCTTTACCTTTAGACTTCCACATTTTAAGTTTTTCAATCTGAGTTGCTTCATCATTTTCTGAGGTATCGTGTTCTTTAATTTTAGAAGGGTTATCCTTGGAAAGCTTTGGAAAATCTTCTTCAAGATCATAAGGTAATTTGATCTTACTACATGAGTCTTCAAACAAAAACTATTCTCATCAAATACTAGATCTCTACTCACCAAGAATCCTTTGATTGTAAAGGAACATGAGCATAAGCAATACATCCAAAAATCTTACAATGATCCAAGCTTGATCTTCTTCCATTCCAAGCGTCATATGGTGTCATGCCATCTAGTAATTTTGAAGGTAAAGTGTTAATCAAATAAATGGTTGTGGATACAGACTCAACCCATAAATAATTGGGTAAGCAATTTTCATTTAGCATAGACCTTGCAACTTCAACAATTGTCCTATTCCTTCTTTCTACCACTCCATTTTGCTCAAGAGTGTACCTTGTAGTAATTTCTCTTTTGATTCCCCTCTCTTGAATCAAGGAGTCAAATTCATGGGAGAAGTACTCTCCCCCTCCATCTGACCTTAGCCTTTTTAGTGTTTTACTTGTTTGGTTCTCCATAAGAGCTAAATATCTTTTGAAGCATGAAAAGACTTCATCCTTGTGTTTCATAAAGTATAGTATAGTCCATCTACTAGAATCATCAATGAAGGAGACATAATTCCTTGATCCAGATATCGAAGCATCCTTGCTAGGTCCCCATACATCTATATGAACCAAATCCAAGAGATCTCCATGCATGTATCCTTTCTTCATGAATGGTAACCTGTGAGACTTTCCAAATTGACATGCACTACACTTATAAATCATGTGTTGCTTTGATAGATTAGGGACTCCAAGTACACTTTGGTCCCTACAAATTTGTTTTAATGATCTTTCACCAATATGTGCTAACCTTTTGTGCCATACTTCCAATTCTGTGAGCGTCTGACTACCATAACTAAAGAGAGAAATGTTCCTAGTGTCTTGCAATTTGCAATCCTCCTGAAGCTTTGACTTGGATCTTCAACAAATAATGATCCCCTTTGTGAACCTTACTTGTAGGCCTTTCTTCACAATCTGTCCACTTATCAATTTTTTGTAATGATAGGGACATAGAGCACCTTGCTAAGTAGGCTGATGTTTCCATCAGGTGCTTTTACATTTCCTATCTTCTCCACCAGATGCCTTGGATCATCACTTGTTTTCACTTCATTCTGATAGGAGGTCCACATTTCCTACCACATGATTTGAGCAACATGAATCTATGTAGAAAACATGCTCATCAGATTTACCTTGTGACATTGTCATATTCATGAGAAGTAGAGAGTCCTCTTGATTTGATTCTTCTTTATAATTATTGTAATCTATTCTCCCTTTGTATCCTCCTTGGTAGGTTGAATTGTTGTAGTTGTTGTGGTTGCCATGGAAATGTTGAACCTTCCTCTTGAGTAGCCATAACCTCCTCTATTGTAGCCTCTGCCGCTTTGATTCTTGGAATTTCTAAAGCAATTCTCAATTGTATGATTAGTTAATCCACAAATAGAATAAGGATTAGAGTCTTGGGATCTCCCCCTGCCTTGTCTTCCTCCTCTGTCTATACCTCTGCCATGTCTTCCTCTACCTGCAGAGTTAGCTTGGTGTGTACCTGCTTCATCATCCACTTTCTTTCCTCATCCTTTGTTATCTTTGGCTTTAATTTTATTTGTATACAAAGAAGAAAATTTTTTACCTTTGGAACCTTCTCCATTCTTCATGAGCTTGGCTCCTGAGTAACTAGTTGTCCCATAAGTGTATTGAAATTTGGTACATGCATATCCATGTATAGGTCCATTGCTGTGGTGAATGCTTCCCACTTCTCATCTGGTTTTAGGCCATTGATTAGTTTGTTCATCTATCACTTCTCCAATGCTTCCTAGCTGATTAGCAATATCTTTGATCTTTGTGACAAAATCAGTCACATTTTGCTTGGAAGATTTCTTGAGTGTTGTGAAGTCCAACCATAGTTGATTCTTTTTGGCCTTTCTGCTTGAATAGAAGAAGGCCTCAAGTGCATTCCACACTTCTTGTGATATTTTACAACTTCTAATGTGAGGAAACAAAAAATCTGAGATAGAGTTGAGGAGATAAGACCTTGCAAGTGCATCCTTGGAGCACCATGTGCCCAATCTTTCTTTCTCTTCTTGTGTAGGTTGACCTTTATTCTTGAAACCTTGCATAACTTCATCTCCAGCTCTATAACCATATAGATTCCTTCCTTGAAGATAAGCTTCCATCATTCAATACCAGACTCAGTAGTTAACTCTATCCAATTTGTCAATTGATGAAGGAAATCCATCTACCATGTTTTCCAACCTTGCTCTAATACCACTGTGAGGATGGATTTGCACTTGATGAAGATGAAGTGGTGCTACAAAAACTTTTCACTACATTAGCCAAATGAACTCTAGAGATGTTTAGTGGGCCTTTTTAGCTTGCCAAAGGATGTATTAGACACCCTATGTACCTTGGAATATCCCTCTCAAAAAGATGAATCAAAACAGATAGGTAGGAGTTGATCCAAAGGTAAAAAAGTTGATATTTTAGTTCATACACATGTTCAGTCTTTTGAACAATTTTTTGAGCACAATAGAAATTGGCTGAAATCCTTTTGGGGAACTCTTATTAAATTAACAAGCTACCAATCATGAGTGATTTCATAAAAAATGATGGATTACATGTAGACAAAGCTATTTAGCAAATCATATCCCCATCCTGCCATTCATTGGCTGCTACAATCATCAGAACAATGAGCAAAGATATGCTAATATCTGAGGGGTCCGAAAAACAATGCTAATGAAACTTTGTAGGATTTTAATGGCAAGTTTGCTGATTCTAACATGATTTAAATCATGGGTCATCTCTCACTTCACAATGAAAATTCTACAAAATGATCTCTCTGACTCAATCTATACATGGGTCTTCTTGATCGTCTTCTTATAGTTGAACTTGGAGCCAAGATTTGAATTCAAATTCAAACGTCTACCTAAAAAGTGAATGCTAACATATAGGATAGATTCTCTCATTGCTCAACAACCAAGTGATATGTGATTTAGAACTTCCTAAATCCTTTGTTGGTATAATCCACTTTTACAAGGATAAATGTGAAGTACTTTTACAAGAGGTTGATCATATGAGGCCTTTCATGGGTTACACCAATAAGTTAAGCATAAGTGAATTGATCAAGCATGTGGGCTTGGGTAGAATTGTACCAACAACAAATGCTTCCCCTGTGCAAACCAAGAATGCCTTAGCTCCATGTTCTTACTAACAACCTAGGCCAGAATCATGTTGGTGCAAGGCAATCAACAATTGAAGTTTTGAAGTCAAGGATTGAAGAAAAGATGAAGTCATGAAGCATGAAGAAAGTATATGTTCAGAGAAATGAAGATATGTATACATATGTACATTAACTTAGAGTTAGCTCAGTTATACTTTTGAATGGTTATGAGCTTACATATTTGCCTATATATACAAGGAAAAATGTTAGGGAAAATATGAGAGAGTGTGAGAGAACGAGAATTGAAGAGAATTAGAAGTCATTAGACACTTGTGAAGTGAGTAAGATAGCTCTCTCATCTAGATGTAAAACTTTTCAGTAATGAAGAAAAATTGCACCCGATTTTTCTGTGTCTTCTCCTTCTGTGTTTGATCAATTCAAGGATCCTTTTGTAGGTGTCTAATTCCATAGTTTATGAGTCTATGGCTAAAGTTTGAGAGCCTAATTGTAAACAAGCTGTGAGAATTATGAGTAGGAACATTCATATGTGAGGAGGTGTTGAGTGTCTTCTGAAACAGGTGCAATCCCGATGGTCAAAGAAATGGTTAGTTCTCAGTGCACAGTGTAAACTTTTGCACAAATGAGGAGCCAAAATCTAAGTTGGGAGGTAAGCCATCTATGGCTAAAAGCATTTGCATAAAAAGGTTCTAGTTTGGGAGAACCAAGCTTTAGAAGTTGTAGATGTCAAAGTCTACTCTAAAGAACTACAGTTTTAGACATAGGTGACTTGTTGAGATCATTTCTCAAGATCTACTGAGTCTTTTGGAATGATTTAACTTGAAGGAGGTGCAAAACTGCAGATGACACGTTGTACAAAGTTTAATAAAAAACTTTACACATTTGATAAGTCAGTGAATGAGTTATGTGCAACAGACTTTCTGTATAGTCATCTTCTTCATAGTTTGTTCAAGATTTTGGTAGTTGAGTATTGATCCTCCAAATTGGTGAAGGTTTTAAGTTATTCTTGATATAGAGGTGCTCTAACTTCAAGAGTAACTTGTTCTTTTGGAGATGAACACTCTCCATCAGTGGTGTCAGAGCAGGAAGCATCAAAATTGAAGAAAGGAGAACCTGGACTGCTGGAGTTATAAAGAATTCAACATTTGAAGATACAAAAGGTGAAAGCTTGAAAGTAAATCTTGAGAAGGAGGTCATAAGATATCAAGGAAGACAAAAGGAACTTCATTCAAAGCAAAGGTACACTTATTTCTTATAAAGGTTGAAGAGTTTAATATACAGGTGAAGAAAAGATGGGAGATTCTCTTAAGATAGAGAAATTGGATAGAGAGAACTATCCAGCATGGTCAATGAGGATGGAAGCTCATCTTATGAGCAAAGACTTGATAGGTTATATCATAGGTGAAGAAGAAAAGCCTCAGTTTAGAGATCCTAGTGTTGGAACTAGGGATGAATTGTCAGATTTGAAGACTTGGATGAAGAGAGATGCTCAAGCTAGGAGCATTATCTATATGGGAGTTAATGACTACTTGCTACCTCACATTAGAGGTCTTGAAAGTGCAAGTGATATATGGAATGCTTTCGAGGAGCATTTCCAAAACACCACAAAGTCAAGGAAGGCATCCTTGTGGGCAGAGTTTACCACATTCAAGAAGAAGGCCTCTCAATCCATTTCTGATTATGTAACAAGGATGAAGGACATTGCAAATGCATTAGGAGTAGTTGATGAAGATATTGAGGAGGATAAATTGGTAAGGCAAATCCTCACAGGTTTGAGAGGTGATGAGAAATGGAAACCATTCATTTTGTCTACTGAATTATCACTAGATCATTTTACTCCTGATTTGAATCAATTGCTAGGACACATGCTAACCTTTGATCAGGATGTCAAAGGTGAAAGTGATAAGAGTGTAGGTCAAGCAATGTTTCAAAGGATAAAAGGAAGAATACAAAAGGGAAGCAACTAGCAAATGAAGATGAAGGTACAACTAGCCAAGCTAACTTCCTAAGAGGAAGAGGAGGTGGCAAAGGTAGAGGAAGAGGCAGAAGTAATAAAGATGGAGTCAAAGCTTGTTGGATCTGTGGTAAGACAAATCACTTAGCTCATGATTGTTGGCATAATACTCATAATAATGGTGGATATAATCAGAACTTTAATTCAAGAGGAAGAGGTGGCATAAATCAAAGAGGTAATTTCAGAGGTAGAGGTTATTTTGGAAGAAATACAGGTAGAGGATTCCAAAGCCAAAAATATAACAATACCTACTACAATTATGCTTTAGATTAGAAGGAGGATTCAACATTGATTATGAATACAACTTGTGAAAGGCAAAGTGAAGACCAAAGAGTCTTCTACATTGACTCAGGGTGTAGCAATCACCTGAGTGGCAACATAGCATTGATAAATGACTTGGAAAATAAGGTAATTAATCATGTAGTTCAAACAAGTGATAATACAAAGCACAATGTGAAGTCCATTGGATCAGTGAAGGCCAAGGATGGAAGTACTCTCTTGAGTAAGGTTTTGTATGTTCCTACAATTCCAAAGAATCTGAAAAGTGTAGGACAAATTGTTGAAAACGGTTATGAAGTTAGGTTCACTAATGAAGGAGTTTTTGTGGAAGACCCTAGCAATGGGTATAAAAAAATTGTTTCAGGGAAGAAAGAAGGAAGATTTTTCACATTGAAGATTCAAGGTAATGTTGGTCATGCCTTGTTCACCTATGGAGGACATAAGATCTCTAAGTTAGATCTTTGGCACAAAGGCTTGGACATTTTAATGAAAGAGGTATTAAATATATGATTAACAATGGTTCAGTGCTTGGATTGCCTAATGTTGGAGGTCAACATATGACATACAGATATGAGGCATGTCAATTAGGTAAGCTCATAAGCAATCTTATTCTAAGCATGGTTTTATGTATTCAGAGAAGCTTGAGTTGGTACACACAGATGTGTGGGGACCATCAAAGGATTTTAGTATCAATGGTTCAAGGTATTATGTAATTTATGTTAATGATGCTACCAGATGGATCACTATCTATGTGATCAAAGATAAAGCAGAGGTATTCAATACATTCAAGCATTATCATGTGTATGCAGAAAGAATCATAGGTCAAAAGTTGAAGAGACTAAGGTCAGATGGAGGGGGAGAGTATTTCTCTAATGATTTTAGTGATTACTTGTGGAATGCATGTATAAAAAGGGAAATTACTTGCAGGTACTCTCCTCAACAAAATGGTGTAGTAGAAAGGAGGAATATAACTCTTGTTGAGTTTGCAAGGTCCATGATGAGGGAGAAAAATTATCCCAATTATTTGTGGGTTGAGGCTATAAATACAGCTACATATTTGGTCAATAGATTACCATGTAAAGCTTTGAATGGTATGACACCATATGGGGTGTGGTGGTGTAAGAGACCTACTCTAGATCATTGCAAAGTATTTGGGTGTTTGTCATATGCATATGTACCATCTCAATTGAGGCACAAATTGGAACCTAAAGCTGAAAAGTATGTGTTCATTGGATATGATGATAAGCAGATGGGATATAGGTTGTGGAGTCCATCCACAAAACAATTCCTTGTGTCAAAAGATGTTACATTTGATGAGCAAGGTACTTGGTATGCAGGTACAATCAATATTTATGCAGATGATGAAGAAGTAGTGAATCAAAAGAAAGGTAAATCAAAGGTTCAGATATTTGATGAAGAGGAGAACAATGAAGTACATGTTGAAGTTGAAGAGGTGCCAAGATTTGATCCAGAATGTGATGAACCGGAAACATCAAGAAGTGGAGAACTTAGAAGGTCATCAAGACACAAATGGCAACCTACAAGGTATAGCTATGACGCTTCTTTTTTGGCTACTAAAGATTATGCTTATATGGTAAAGGCAAATGAAGACCCTTCTACATATGAAGAGGCAAAAGGTAAGGAAAATTGGGAGAAAGCTATGCAGGAAGAGTATGATGCATTGATGGAGAATGACACATAGATTTTGTTCCTAAACCAAATGTCAGAAGATCATTGGACACAAATGGGTCTACAAGACAAAGAGGTTTGCAGGTGGAAGTGTGTCTAGGTATAAAGCTAGACTTGCTGTGAAAGGGTTTGCTCACACATATGGTATAGATTATGATCAGACCTATAGTCCTATGGCAAAGATGACAACCATCAGGACACTCATCTCTATTGCAGCATGTAAAGGTTGGAAATTATGTCAATTATATGTGAAGAATGCTTTTCTAAATGGTTATATTTTAGATGATGTTTTCATGGAGCAACCACAAGGATTCAGAGATGAAAGGTATCCAGATTATGTATGCAAGAAGAGCTTTGTATGGTTTGAAGGAGGCCCCAAGGGCATGGAATTATAGACTTGTGAAGTTCTTGAAGGAACTTGGTTTTCAAGTATCTAAAGTAGATAGTAGCTTGCTTGTTAAAGCAAGTGATGATGGGTTCCTTTACATGTGTATATATGTTGATGCATGAAGATAGTATATGTTTAGAGAATGAAGATATGTATACATATGTACATTAACTTAGAATTAGCTCACTTATACTTTTGTATGGTTATGAGCTTGTACATATTTGCCTATATATACAAGCAAAAATGTCGGAGCAAATATGAGAGAGTGTGAGAGAACAAGAATTGAAGAGAATTACAAGTCCTTAGACACTTGTGAAGTGAGTAAGATAGCTCTCTCATCCAGATGTAAAACTTTTCAATAATGAAGAAAAATTGCGCCTGATTTTTCTATGTGTTCTCCTTCTGTGTTTGATCAATTCAAGAATCCTTTTGTAGGTGTCTAATTCCATAGTTGATGAATCTATGGTTAAACTTTGAGAGCCTAATTTGTAAACAGGCTGTGAGAATTATGAGTAGGAACATTCATATGTGAGGAAGTGTTGAGTGTCTTTGGAAACAGGCACAATCCCGATGGTCAAAGAAATGGTGAGTTCTCAGTGCACAGTGTAAAGTTTTGCACAAATCTAGAGTCAAAATCTAAGTTGGGAGGTAAGCCATCTATGGCTAAAAGCATTTGCATAAACGGGTTCTAGTTTGGGAGAACCAAGCTTTAGAAGTTGCAAGTGTCAAAGTCGACTGTAAAGAACTATAGTTTTAGACATAGGTGACTTGTTGAGATCATTTCTCAAGATCGACTGAGTCTTTTGGAATGATTTAACTTGAAGGAGGTGCACAAACTATAGATGACACCTTGTACAAAGTTTAATAAAAAACTTGACACATTTGATAAGTCAATGAATGAGTTATGTGCAACAGACTTTTTGTATAGTCATCTTCTTCACAGTTTGTTCAAGATTTTGGTAGTTGAGTATTGATCCTCCAAATTGATGAAGGTTTTAAGTTATTCTTGATATAGAGGTGCTCTAACTTCAAGAGTAACTTGTTCTTTTTGAGATTAACACTCTCCATCAAATCACTGCTAATTTTGCAACCACCAGACCCTGGTAATATGATGTCAATTAAGTATGTTGTAGCATAAGAAAACCCGAATAGGGCATTGGTACTAGTTTTTGGATTTATCATATAAAATGATCAGAACGCTAATAGTTTTCACTCCTTGCATTGGGAGAATGTCCGTACCTACTAGAGAAGGATTGAACACAAAAAAAATAGACAGGAGCTACCCTAGATTGGACCTATTAGAGTTTGAGGTCTATGGAAGCACACAAATAGCACAAGGAAGAAGAGGAAGCTTGGAGCACAACACACAACACTGAATGTATTACCACTAGAATGTGCCCATATAATTAACCCATTAGGGAAATAGGCGTATATACTGGCTGGGGGAAAAAAGTGCCCCAGCAGTCCTAGTGTATTCACACACATCACTACCTAAATATTCAACAAATCCCCCCTAAACATGATGTGATGAACAAGGAGTTGGCACTCATGTAAAAGGAAGTTCCAAGCTATGTGGAATCAATCCACAAAAGGAAGTCAGCCCAAAGCTTTGCAAAAAGCTTCAAACTTCTCCCTAGGCAGATCCTTCATGAAAAGGTCTGCAATGTTCTCCTGCGTGGGAACATATGCCAAGCTCATCTCTCTAGTAGAGAACCTCTCCTTGACATAATGATAATGTACCTCAATGTGCTTAGAGCAAGCATGGAATATAGGGTTCCTTGCTATTGCCAATGCACTCTGACTATCATTGAAGATGGTGGTGGTAGAAAACTGACCAACACCAGCCATAAGGCGTCTCAGCCACACACACTCAACAGTTGCTATGAAAGATGCCCTATACTCAGCCTCACAACAAGATGTGGCCAATATACAATGCTCGTTGCTCAACCAAGATATACATGAGCTACCAAGCATAAAGCAAAAGCCACTAGTGGACACATGAGTGTCATAGCAACCAACCCAGTGAGAGTTAAAAAAAGCATGTAAATCTGGCGGTAGTGATCCCCCTTGGGATAAAACAATCCAAGTACTCGGGTACCACTCAAGTAGTGAAAGATGCACTTAACCGCTTGCTAATGCTTGACACTTGGGCAATGCATAAACTTGCTCATCTGTGAGACAGGAAATTGAATATCTGGCCGAGTAATGCCTAAGTAAATCAAGCGTCCAACAAATTGCTGATAGAGAATAGCATCAAAGGCATCTCCAACATCATGAAGAGTCAATCGTAAACCTATCTCCCTTGGAGTAGCAATAGGTTTATAGTCTTCAAAGCCAAAATTTTTCAATTATGTGTGGATATATTTTGTTTGACACAAAGCTATTCTCCCATCAACTTGCATAAACTCAATGCCCAAATAATGATGCAAATGCCCCAAATCCGACATCTCAAATGAGGCAGACAAATCAGCCTTAAAATCAGCAATATGCTTCTCATGAGGAGTAGTGAGCATCATGTCATCAACATACACAACAATGATGAGAAGCTAATCACTAGCACGCTTAACATATAAGGTGCTCTCTATTGGAGTGTTCTCAAAATCATGTACAATCAGATAGGCATGTGTCTTTTGTACCAAGCACATGGTGCTTGCTTTAAACCATATAATGCCTTCTTTAACCTGCACACTTGGTTTTGCATGCCCTTTCTGCACAAAGCCATGGGGTTGAAAAACATACACTTCTTCATGCAGATCACCATTCAGAAATGCACTTTTAATGTCCAATTGATGTACATTCCAACCATGCTAGGAATAGTAATCATTGGGCAAGTGCACAAATGCTACGAACAATAGTCATTCTGCAAGTAGGAACAAAGGTCTCATCAAAATCAATTCCTCTTTCCTAAGCATAACCCTTTGCAACAAGCCTAGATTTATACATGTCAACTATTCCATCAAGCTTATGCTTCAGCTTGTATACCCACTTAGTGTGAATGGCCTTCTTTGCAGGAGGCAAGTCACACAAAGAACAAGTACCATTCTTGAATATAACATCATATTCATATTGCATAGTAGCCATTCAAGTTTTTAAATTTTGTGCTTCATCAAACAAAATAGGCTCATTCTCATCACACAGACTAGAGGCAGCCATAGCATAGCAATATGATGCAAAAGAGGCACCATGAGAGCTTGAACGAGTACCATATGATAGAGGTGCATCTAATTTGTTGTCATGCAAAGTCTACACTAGCCATTTTGGCATAGTTTTTTCCTCCTCAATATGAGCTCTCGCATCAACAACTACATCATGTAAATCTGCATCACAAATAGAATGATTTGCATCATCACATGAAACCTATAAAGGCTTAGAAGTTGCCTCAATAGGACCAGCAATAGACTCCCCACCTGTAAAAGAGGTAGCAAAGTGGAATGCATGTCTTTGGAGCTAACTGATGTCTCCTTAGTACATGAAAGTAATGGCTGAATAGCATATATTCAACAAAAACAACATCATGGCTAACCAAAATGCGTTTAGTCTATAGATGCTATAGACAATAGCCTTTGCTTTCAAAACTCTACTCAACAAAAATAGATTTCACTACTTTATCATCTAATTTTCTACATTGTTGTTTAGGGACTAATGCATATGCCAAACAACAAAAAACATGGAGATGAGCAACATATGACTTGCAACCATGCCAAGCCTCATATGGAGTGATAGAGTGTAGCACTTTAGTGGCACATTGTTAAGTACATATGTTGCACACATAACAGCCTCAAGCTAGAAACTATGTGGTAAAGCCTGACTCTTGACCATACACCCCGCCATCTCCATGAGCGACCTGTTCTTCCTTATAGCAACTCCATTTTATTGAGGTGTATACAACACTGTACACTGATGTTTTTTCCCACGTTCAGCTAGAAATGCATTAAAATCTGAAGAAATATATTCCCCCCCCGATCGGAATGGAGGGTGCCCATTTCACATGCTAAAAGATTTTCAACCAAAAATAGAAAATGTTTGAAACACATAAACACTTCGGACTTTGCTTTCAGTGGATATACCCATGCATGCCTATAGAAATCATCAATGAAAGTCACGAAGTAAATATAGTTTCCAAAAGAAGGTGTTTGCATAGGACCACAGACATCACTATGAACAAGCTACAATTTGTGAGTAGCTCGAACTGAACCATCTTTTGGGAAGGATGAACACTGCATTTTGCCCAAAATACAACCTTCACATACATGTTTACAAGTTCCTCAATTTTGGACAAAGAGGACATCATTTTAGATTTGCGCACGCATAGCAAACTAGCAAAACTTAGATGACCAAAGCATGCATGCCAAAGCTTTGCATCTGACATAGCCTAAGAATCATGTACTACACATCATGAACCATTCACAAATTTTTATGGTGTATGAGCTTATATAGCCTAGGACATAAAGTGCCAAAAGCAATAATCATGTCTCCATTTGACAGATTATGAAATATACATGTCTCATAAAAAAATTTCCCAACAAAGCCAATCTTGGCTAATGTAGGAACTAACAATAGATTTTTCTTGATCCTTGGCACAAATAAAGCATCTGAAAATGTAAAAAAACTGCCATCAATAGTAGTTAGAATGATCTTACCAACTCCCATAACAAGATAAGAGGAGTTGTTGGTGCATGTGATAATATTCCTTGTAAGGGTAGGCTCAAGTGAAGTGAGAGGCCTCTACAACAACCATTCCAACCTCTTTTTTCTTTTCCTCTATTGGAGCTAGTTTTGGACAATTCTTTATGACGATCGTTTCCTTTACAATAATTACAAAAGAAGTTTTGCTTTTTTGATTTCTTCTCATCTTTGTCTTCCTTCTTCAAATGTGCAGTATTTGCAGATTTCTGCTTACTAATAGATGAGCTCCATTTACCTTTGCCCTTCTGACTAGCCAAGAAAGCTTGATCTGCAACATGCATAATCGACCTGTTGTGCCTAGATTGATCTTCCTGCAACAAAACACAGACTAACTCCTCAAATGTCAAGGCATTTGGATTGCTTTTCATCATCAAACAAAGAGTAGAAGCAAAACTTTGATATGAATTAGGAAGACCATTCAAAATGGTCTGCACAAATGAGCTATCTTGTATAACTTCATTAGCAAAAATCAATTGTTCCTTCAAGTCTTTGATCTTTGTCAAAAAATTTTCCATAGAATCACCTTCATTCATGTGCTCACTCTCTAACTGTTTTCGAAGGTAAGCAACATGAGCCTCATTCCTTGCATGGTGTAAAGTGATGTGTATCCCAAGCATCCTTAGTTGTTTTGCAAGAGCGAAAGTGAGGAATAATGGCACATTTGACAGATAAGGCTATCAATGCATGTGCCTGAGCATCTCTGCCATCCCAACAAATTTTCTCTATAGTAGGTGCAGTAGAAACCATGACACGAACAGGAATCTATAGAATATCACCATCTTTGATGCCATCTGCATCAGCTTTAGTACCTATATTTGCAGGTGAAATAGGACATTTTTCAACACCCTACAAAATATTCCATAGCCCTTTTGCAACCAATACACAATGCCTCATATAAGCCCATAATGGGCAATTCATACCATCCAACTTATCCTCGATAGCCAACATACGGAATACATCACTACTTTTAGCCATGGCCATTGATAAAATACCCTAATGCAATAAATTGGATGTATCTCAAAAACTTGAACATAACCACCCTTTTGAGTTCTGCTAAACTTGTAACAGACTTTGAGATGCTTATATTGGCGAACCGAGACCTGTATATATCTTTAGCACAAAAAGACAAAACAGCCTGCACAAGCATTGTGATAGTGCATTAGGAGGCCAAAACAAGCTAATTATGCTCACCAAATTTCGTGGGATTCCGAGACTATGATTGGAGAGGTGTTGACGATACCCTAGATGAAGTGATAGCCTTACAAGGGGGGGAACCTGCTAAAGAGGGAAAAAATTTCCCCGACAGTCCGATTGTGTTCACACACATCACTACCTAAATATATCAATAGGACCTAGAAGTAGAAAAAACGAACTTGTGCATCACATTGGTTGAATTGGCAAGGCTAGTCTACTCTTTATCTAGAGTAACCTACTTAAACGAGAATCACACTTCTAAGGATTATTAGAATGATTAGAGAAAATGGGAGCCAAACTTGAGAACTTGGTGCCTCAAAAGGCTCATTCAATATATAGAGAAAAAGGAGAATTCTCACCAATAGATTCTTATCTTGAGAGTTCTTGGAAGAAATCCAAGAAGAACAATGGGGTACGAAACAGATGGATCCCCTACCCATTCAAGAAATAGATGAGCTTGAAGGTGGATTTCCTTAGGATATCCCCTCTAGATATTGAGATCAGGAAGACATTCAATCAAGTGAAAGGCCAGACTTTGAATCCATTTTCAGTATTCATGTGCGAGTTGATAGTTGAAGAATATGAATCTAGTACAATTACATGTAAAGAAAGATGTGGATTTAGAATCCATCATCATGGATCCTTTTTGCTATTCAGAGGAATACTAATTGTATTTAGTAAATGCCAAGACCTAAGAATCATTGTTCGAAGTGGGAGAGAAATTCAAGAAATATGAGACATAAGATAGAAAGATCATGCTGAGAATGCCAAAACGAGAGGCTCTCATGGTAGAAAGCTATTATAACAAGGAACACACAACAAAAATAATAATTATAATTGAAGATGATCAAGAGCAAAGTACCCACATACGGAATGATCTAAACAATGAGGAAGAACGAGAACTGATAAACCTCTTATGAGAATATGGAGATGTGTTTGCTTGGATGTATAAGGATTTGAAAAGAGTGGATGTGGACATCTATTCACATAGGATCCCTATGACATTAGAAGCCAAGCCTACAAAACAGAAGCCATGCACTTATAAGGACACATTTGCATCTAAGGAAATTGACACGTTGATAGAAGCTAGATTTATCTATGAAATTGAGCATATTGAATGGGTATCTCCGATTATGTTTGTGCCCAAGAAAAATGATAAATTGTGTGTGTGTATTAACTTGAAGAAAGTTAATGTTGCCACAGACCTACCCATGCATGCATGTGTAGACAATTGAATGCAGTTGAGAAGAATTATATCTACCCATATCATACACGAGAAGATAGTTGAATGTAGTTGAGAGGAATTATACAAGCCTCGAGAAGGAAACATAGAACTGCCCATAACATACATGAGTAGACAATTAAATGCAGTTGAGGAATTATATGACAACTAAATAGAAGGATTAGGCATGGTCTATGCAATGAAAATGGTTTTCCATTATTTTCTTCCAAATAAGCTCAAATTCTTCATGAATCATCAAGCCTTACTATACTCTGTGAACAAACCTTGCAATATAGGATTCTTAGAAAGATGGTTTCTCTTAATAATGCAATATGATTTTAAAGTAGTTGTTAGGAAATGTAAGATCCACCATAGGACGGACCACCTTTCCCAACTCACTTCAAGAGAATCCCCACAAGGTGTGTTAGACGATCTTCCTAATGCATATTTTTTTAATCTTGAAATAGTTGGGGTTCAAGTTTAGAAGTAAACCTTGTGTGAGTAAACCCTAGACTGGTGCTCGTTCAGGGTGCTGCTTTCATAGCCTCCACCTGCAACAACGTAGCCACAGGAAATGCTCTTGAATGAATGACTCTCCTCCCAACTATATGCCTCTATATATAGCTCTCTCCAAGGGACTACCTACATGGGCATGTGGATACTAACCATCCAAGTGTCAGCCATGTAACTACATGTGCGCCAAGTGTCCTAGTTAGCTAGAGTTAACTCTTGTGGATGCTTCTAGAAGGTTCTAGAGCTCCTTGCGCAAAACACTCTCCCCATGTACCCCATGGGGGTTGAACCCAAGACCTCCTCCTTCACACCCTTGAGTCTTAACCACTAGGCTAAGTGGATTACTTGGTTACAAGAGTAAATGACCTACCAGTAAGTCTAGACTCGAGATCTTTGGCCACATATACGGATGACCAAACGGAGTCAGATTTCAATTTTGTCTGAACCAGTCGGATCCTTAGATCATAGATTTACTTTATTACATTCTTCCCCCCTTGGAAAATATTTTCTTCCTGGAAATTTAGAGCTATACATACTGTAGGCAACCCCCAAGCCTCATGTTCTAAAACTTGAAGAACATGCATTCATTCAAACAGGTTATTTACTTAGAACTTGAAAGTAAAAAACCTTATCATGTTCTAGATCTTGAAGGACATGATCGGTTTATCCACTTAAAACTTGAAAGTAGAAAACCTACTTTATTTGGGACTAACTTAAAACTTGAAAGCTAGAAAACATCGTTGGATTGTGGAGACTTTTTCCCATGTCAAATTTTCTTCATTTCCATCCTTCCATTTTACTAAGCACTCTTCGTACAAGTGACTTCTTGTACGTTTATCTCGGGTGCGCAGTATCCTTTCAGGTTCATGAGGAAGTGTTTAACTTACTGGAATAGGAAGTATAACCTGTTGTCCAACAAGATTATCTGAATCTGTCAGACTCTTCCTAGGATGACTAACATGGAACACTGGATGAATCCAACTATCATCTGGAAGTTGTAATTCATAAGCCCACAAACCAACTTTCTTGGTGATTGGAAAGGGACCGCAATATCTAGGCCACAACTTGGTGCATTGACCAGTCTTGAACCTTTCTGATTTTTCAGGAATACAAAGATAAACTTGATCACCAATCTGAAAAGTAACATCTCTTTGCTTTGGATCGGCATAAGCCTTTGCACGATCTTGAGCTTTCTTTAAGTTTTCTTTAGCTAACTTAAGTTTAAAGTTCATGTCTTGAAGGAATTCTTGAGCTGCTTGAACTCGTTCATTTTGAAGTCCCACTGCATATGGAGACCTAGTTTGGAAACCATACATCAACATGAATGGACTAAACTCAGTTGATGAATTCTTGGCACTATTATAAGCAAACTCAGCTAAAGGAAGATAGTCTTCCCAATAAATCTGTTTGGAAGTGACATAAGCTCTGAGTATGTCTTCCAAAATCTGATTGACTTTCTCTATCTGTCCATCCATCTGGGGATGTTCAGCTAAACTTAAACTTAGTTTAGTTTCAAGTATACTAAAGACCGCCGGCCACAAATGACTTGTAAATCAAGCATCTCTATCAAAAACTATGTCTATTGGAAGACCATAGAGTCTATAAAGTTGATTTACAAATATTTTTGCAAGTTCTGGAGTCTTATAAGTAGTCTTGACTGGAATAAACTGAGCAAGTTTAGTCAATCGATCAACTACAACCCAGAATGAATCAAAGCCTTACTGAGTGCGGGGTAATCCAGAAATGAAATCCATGGAAATACTTTCCCACTTTCCTTTGGGAATTTCCAAGGGATGGAGCAATCCTCCAACTTTAAGTCGTTCAAACTTATTGACTTGACATTTATGGCACTTGGATACATAGTTTTGCACATCTCGATGTAAACTAGGCCAATAAAAATGTTGTTTCACTAACTCATACGTTTGGTTAATACCAGGATGTCCTGCACTTGGAGCATCATGGCATTCGAAAAGTACTTGATTTCGTATGTCCAGCATAGTTGGGACACAAACCTTACCTTTATAAAGCAAATATTCATCTTGGAGAGAATAGTGTTTAAACTTTATCTCAGAAGTACTTGCTTCATTCTGTTCAGCTTGTTGAGCTGCTTTCCATGCTTGACTGTAGCGGATCTTCTTTGCAACTTCCTTTCAAAGTTGAAATAAATTCACTTTGAATTTGTACAAAACTTAGGTTGTTCAACATAGGCATCCGACTTAAGGCGTATGCCACTACATTGAACTTTCCTTTTCTATACCTTAGTTCTTAATCGAGCTCTTGCAACTGTTCGGCCCATCTTGCTTTTCTACCTCTCAGATCTGGTTGGTTTGCAAACCACTTGATGCTCTCTTGATCAAAGACTATGGTTAACTTTGATCCGTATAGGTAATGATGCCATTTCTTTAGAGCATTTATAATAGCGAACATCTCTCGCTCATAGGTAGAGTAGTTTTGTTGAGCATGACTTAGCTTTCTACTCTCGAAAGCTATTGGTCAACCATCTTGGCTTAGTATTGCTCCTACCGTAGATGAACTTGCATCTATTTCTAATTGGAAAGGCTTGTTCGGATCTAGGATTTGTAGAACCGGGGCCGAAGCTAAAGCAAGTTTAAGTTCTTGAAAACTCTTTGCTTGTTCCTCTTTCCAATTTATCTTCTGATGCTTCCCTTTGAGTTGATCCTTCAAAGGTACTGCAATCTTGGCATATCCAGCCACAAACTTCCGATAATATCCTGCCAATTTGAGAAAACTTTGTAGTTCTCGAATCGTCTTGGGCTCAGGCCATTCAAGACTCGCTTGGACCTTTTCAGGGTCAACTTTGATTCCTTCCGCAGAAATAATATGGCCTAAATACTTTACTTTTGGGGTAAAGAATTCACATTTGGATTCTTTACCATAAATTTTATTATCGCGAAGAAGTTTAAAAACTTTTTCCAAGTGATCTAATTGACTTTCATGATCTTTACTGTAGATCAAAATATCATCGAGAAAATCTACAACAAATTTTCCCAAGTACGGCTTAAGCACTTGATTCATTAAAGTCATAAATGTTGCAGATGCATTTGTCAACCCGAACGGCATCACTAAAAACTCGTAGTGACCATACTTTGTTCGAAAGGCTGTCTTGGGAATATCATCATCTTTCATTCTGATCTAATAATAACCTTGGCATAAATCAATCTTAGAAAAGACTTTAGCTCCCTTTAGGCTATCGAAAAGATCTTTGATCAGCAACATGGGATACTTGTTCTTTATAGTAAGATTGTTTAACGCTCTATAATCTACGCACAACCTCATAGTTCCATCTTTCTTTTTTACTAGAAGGATGGGTGCTGCCCAAGGAAACCATTTGGTGGAAGTCAATGGTAATGGGTTTCTTCTTGCTTCTCTCCCAGCCTCGGGTATGTCTTCTCCCAAAAAGGGCTCCACCTCTAAGTCGTTTGTTGAGGCAATATCTATGCACAACAAAGACCCTTATGAAATGTTTGCAACACTAGGTAAGAATGTTTCCCCTAATCTTATGGAATGTCAAAGGCACTCCACTAAAAACGTAAAACATTGACTTGGATGTCAATGATGCGAAGGACTCCATGCTAATCATAGATCAAAACTCTTTGGATATGTGGCAATCATAGTTGTCCGATAGAGTGCTTATTGTCCTCTATCATGGGCTGAGACCCCCACAAGAGGTCTCAAAGCACTATATCAAGGCTAATTGGGAGAGTAGTGGCCTGT
Source organism: Ceratopteris richardii (assembly GCA_020310875.1). Taxonomy (NCBI): domain Eukaryota; kingdom Viridiplantae; phylum Streptophyta; class Polypodiopsida; order Polypodiales; family Pteridaceae; genus Ceratopteris; species Ceratopteris richardii. Next base: position 101,822,303 of record CM035412.1, read on the forward strand.
ATGTGAGTCGCATTCAGTATTGCTGAATGGATAATTCCTATTTTCTTTTATAACTCTAATAGTGCTCTCCAAGTCATAATAGAAGTTTGTGGATTAACTAATCATACAACTGAAAATTGCTTTAGGAATTCTAGGAATCAAAGAGGCAAAGGCTATAGTAGAAGAAGTTATGGCTACTCTAGAGGAAGGACCAACTACTTCAATGGCTACCACAACAATTACAACCATTCAAACTATCAAGGAAGCAATAGAGGAGTAGGAGACTTCAGTAACTACACAGAAGACTCAAATCAAGAGGACTCATTGCTAATCATGAATATGGCAATGCCTCAAGATAAATCTGATGAGCATGTTTTCTACATAGATTGAGGTTGTTCCAATCATGTGGTAGGAAATGTGGCCCTCCTATCAAATTTAGAAGATCCAAGGAACAAGCATGAAGTGCAAACAAGTGATGATACAAGGCATCTAGTGGAGAAGATAGGAAATGTAAAAGAACATGATGGAAACATCAACCTACTTAGCAAGGTACTCTATCTCCCTAACATCACAAAGAACTTGATAATTTAGGATTGTTGAGAAAGGCCTACAAGTTAGGTTCACAAAAGGAGGAGCATTTGTTGAAGATCCAAGTCAAAGATTCAAGAGAATTTCAAAGGGAGAAAAGACAGATGATTGTTCACATTTGAATTACAAGACACTAGGAACATTGCTCTCTTTAATTATGGTATTCAGACACTCACAGAATTGGAAGTATGGCACAAAAGGTTAGCACATATTGGTGACAGATCATCAAAGCAAATCTGCAGGGGCCAAAGTGTACTTGGACTCCCTAATTTGTCAAAACAACACATGATTTATAAGTGTAGTGCATGTCAATTTGGAAAGTCTCACAGGTTACCATTCATGAAGAAAGGATATATGCATGGAGACCACTTGGATTTGGGGACCTTGTAAGGATGCTTCAATATTTGTATCAAGGTATTATGTCTCCTTCATTGATGGTTGCAGTAGATGGACTATACTATACTTTATGAAACACAAAGATGAAGTCTTTTCATGCTTCAAAAGATATTTAGATCTTGTGGAGAATCAAAAAGGTAAAACACTAAAAAGGCTAAGGTCAGATGGAGGGGGAGAGTACTTCTCCCATGAATTTGAATCTTTTTTTCCAGAGAGCGGAATCAAAAGAGATATTACTACAAGGTATACTCCTGAGAAAAATGGAGTGGTAGAGAGAAGGAATAGGACAATTGTTGAAGCTCCAAGGTCTATGCTAAATGAAAAACACTTGCCTAATTATTTATGGGCTGATGATGTATCCACAGCCACTTATTTGATTAACATGTTACCTTCAAAATCACTTGATGGCATGGCACCATATGAGGCTTGGAATGGAAGAAGACCAAGCTTGGATCATGGTAAGAATTTTGGATGTATTGCTTATGCTCATGTTCTTTCACAAGTTAGAGGAAAGATGGATCCAAAAGCTGAAAGATGTGTGCTCATTGGATAGGACAACAACCAAAAAGGCTACAAGTTATACAACCCAACAACCAAAGGAGTCTTGGTGAGTAGAGATGTAGGATTTGATGAAAATAGTTCTTGGTATGAAGACTCATGCAGTAAGATCAAATTACCTTATGATCTTGAAGGAAAGTTTCCAAAACCTGTCAAGGACAACCCTCCTAAACTTGAAGAGCAGGATACCTCAGAAGATGATGAAGCAAATCAGATTGAAAAACTCAAAATGTGGAAGTCTAAAGGTAAAACTAAAATGCAGGAACTTGGACAAGACGCAAAATCATCACATCATGGCCTAAGAAGGTCCATGAGGGAGAAAAGAAAACCAGAAAGGTATGGGTTTGATACTTCTCTAGTTACTAAACATTCAATCTATCTAGCACATGACATAACAAGAGGAACCCTCAACATTTGAGGAAGCAAAAAAGAAAACAAAGTGGAGGCATGCAATGGAAGAAGAAATTGAAGCTCTTGAGGAAAATAACACTTGGGAATTAGTTCCCAAGTCTTCATCAATGAAAGTGATAGGCTCAAGATGGATCTACAAATTGAAGAAGAACTCAGATGGCTCCATTAACACGTATAAGGCAAGGCTTGTGGCAAAAGGCTTTGCACAAACTCAGGGAATTGATTATGAGGAGACTTTCTCTCCTATGGCAAAGATGCCTACAATTAGAGTCCTGATTAGTAATGCTTCATCCAAGAATTGGAAGATACTTCAATTGGATGTAAAAAATGCATTTCTTAGTTGATGGATAACAGAAGAGGTGTATATGGCACAACCACGTGGTTTTGAGAATCAAATATGTCTTGATTATGTGTGTAAACATAATAAAGCTCTATATGGACTCAAACAAGCCCAAGCGCTTGGAATCAGAGGCTTGTTTCATTCTTGCAGGATAAAGGATCTCAACCTAGCAAGGTAGATCCATCACCCTTCATCAAAAAGAATAATTCTGAAGTCATCTATTTGTGTGTATATGTGGATGATATTATACTAACAGGAAATGATGCAGATGGCATAAAGAAGGTTAAGGAGCAGATGAAAGCAGAGTTCAAGGTAAGTGACTTAGGGTCCCTTACATACTTCATAGGATTGGAAGTGGTATACAAAGATCATGGTCTATTCCTTACTCAAAGGAAATACATTAAAGACTTGTTGACAAAGTTCAAGATGCGAAATTGCATGATTGCAGGTACTCCAATGGAGGTTAATCATAAATTGAGCTCACATGAAGGTGAACTCATAGAAGATGTCATAGGTTATCAAAGTCTTGTGGGTAGCTTGAACTATGCCACATCACTACACATATCGAGGGTATACCGAGGCTGCTACCGAGGCAAATGAACGGGCAGGATTTCTTCACGACGTCGGTGTAGTAGTTGGTACAGGCGTCGGAAAGAAAGCACTGGTATAAGCGTCGGTATACGTGTGGGAAATACCGACGCTTATACCGGCGTCAATACCGACGCATATACCGACGGCCCGCTGGGTGTACCGACGCATGTACCAACGACCATACTGGAGCTACCGACGCGGATACGGACGATACCTGCACAAATTTTTTTGGGCAGAGTGTGTTGTCTTTTGCTACAACATGATGTTGTTTAGCAAAAGACAATACACTCTGCGCAACTGAGTACATGTGTTATGTACTCTAATGGAAACCAAAACATAAACTTATATGAGTAAAAATGAACAATGTTTCATGTACAAAAAGTCGTATATTCCATAAATGAAAAATGTACAAAAGTGTGGCAAAGCACTTCCATATAGGAATGGAATACAAAATTATGGTACATCATTGCCACATAGGAGTGTAATACAAAATTGTGGCAATGTGACAAAACACTTCCATATAGGAATCGAATACAAAATTGTGGTTCATCATTGTCGTATGCGAGTGTGATACAAAATTGTGGCATTGATCAAAATATTTACACCTACAATCCTGCAACAAAACATATGTATAAAATAAGACCAATTAACATGACATTTATAAACAACAACTAAAAACACGAAAACAAGATATAACTTTACCTAATCAAGATTATTCTCCCATGAGACGATTGCACCGCGCCCCTCTAAGTCTTGTAACAGTGCAGTTAGTCCATGTCGATATCCATGATTCTTCAGTTCGCGTTGGAGGACGACCCACTGCCAACTCCTATAGTAAATATGCAAAATAATAGATGAATATACATAATATACTTAACACAAACAACTTCAATAATTAACATCATACTTACAAATTGGTAGCGCATACTGTCGTATCCGCCACTACCTAAATGCGACGTTCCAACCGTATCTAAATGAGTGGCCGCCGCATCTCTCTGTTGTCGATACCGATCAGGAGTATGTTGATGCTCATCTTGAATCGATTCCCATTCTTCGGCATCTAGCCATACAGGCTTCGGTAAGCCTGCTTTGAAAGCATCACGAGCTTCCGATCGTTGATGCAATATCACTTCGCGTGCTGTATGTTGTATCCATTCGGAACTCACAACAGGATTGCGAGGTGTTGGCCGGTACTCTTCATATATACATTGTGTGATATAATTTTTAGAGTCTCTATTCTGTTCGGTCCATTTTAACATTACTGAATGACCAAATTCAATAGAGCAGAGCTGTCGTATCCGCTGACGCATTGACTTTCCCGCAGCATCCATAACTAGAGCTCCATTATGGATATGATAGATCTTCGATTCTTCATGATCATGTGCACCCCAAGGTGTACGTGGAGATCCCATCTGATGCATTCAAGTATACATATGCATTCAAGTATACATATGCATATGCATATGCATACATGTATACATATACATATGCATATGCTTGCTTGTATACATACTTGTACATATACATATGCATATGCATGTGTGTATACATATACATATGCATATGCATGTGTGTATACATATACATATGCATTCATGTATAATATACATATACATGTATTCATGTATACATATACATATACAAAAATATAAAGTATGTGTGCATATACATATACATATATTCATGTATACATATACATATACAAAAATATAAACTAGGTATGCATATGCATGCATGTATGTATGCATACATGTATACATATACATATGCATATGCATTCAAGTATACATATGCATTCAAGTATACATATGCATATGCATATGCATACACGTATACATATATATATATGCATATGCTTGCTTGTATACATAGTTGTACATATACATATGTATATGCATGTGTGTATACATATACATATGCATTCATGTATAATATACATATACATATATTCATGTATACATATACATATACAAAAATATAAAGTATGTGTGCATATACATATACATATATTCATGTATACATATACATATACAAAAATATAAAGTAGGTATGCATATGCATGCATGTATGTATGCATACATGTATACATATACATATGCATATGCTTGCTTGTATACATACTTGTACATATACATATGCATATGCATGTGTGTATACATATACATATGCATTCATGTATAATATACATATACATATATTCATGTATACATATACATATACAAAAATATAAAGTATGTGTGCATGCATGTATACATATACATATACAAAAATATAAAGTAGGTATGCATATGCATGCATGTATGTATGCATACATGTATACATATACATATGCATATGCTTGCTTGTATACATACTTGTACATATACATATGCATTCATGTATAATATACATATACATATATTCATGTATACATATACAAAAATATAAAGTATGTGTGCATGCATGTATACATATACATATACAAAAATATAAAGTATGTGTGCATTCATGTATAATGCATGCATGTATGCATATGCATGCATGTATGCATATGCATGCATGTATGCATATGCATGCATGTATGTATGCATATGCATTCATGTATGCATATGCATGCATGTAATCATATGCATGCATGTATTCATATGCATGCATGTATTCATATGCATGCATGTATTCATATGCATATGCATGCATGTATGCATATGCATGTATGTATACATATGCATATGCATTCATGTATGCATATGCATTAATGTATGCATGCATTCATGTATACATATGCATGCATTCATGTATACATATGCATGCATGTATGCATGTATGTATGCATATGCATGCATGTATGCATATGCATGCATGTATGCATATGCATGCATGTATGCATATGCATGCATGTATGCATATGCATTCATATATGCATATGCATTCATGTATGCATATGCATTCATGTATGCATATGCATTCATGTATGCATATGCATGCATGCATGTATGTATATGCATTCATGTATACATATTCATTCATGTATGCATATGCATGCATGCATGTATGCATGTATGCATATGCATGCATATATGCATATGCATGCATATATGCATATGCATTCATGTATGCATATGCATGCATGCATGTATGTATATGCATTCATGTATGCATATGCATTCATGTATGCATTTGCATTCATGTATGCATATGCATTCATGTATGCATATGCATTCATGTATGCATATGCATGCATGTATGCATATGCATGCATGTATGCATATGCACGCATGTATGCATATGCATGCACGTATGCATGCATATATGCATATGCATGCATGCATGTATGTATGCATATGCATGCATGCATGCATGTATGCATACATGCATGCATGTATGCATACATATGCATGCATGCATGCATGTATGCATACATATGCATGCATGCATTCATATGCATGCATGTATCAATGTATGTATGCATATGCATTCATGTATGCATATGCATGCATGCATGTATGCATATGCATGCATGCATGTATGCATATGCATGCATGTATGTATGCATATGCATGCATGTATGTATGCATATATGCATGCATGTATGTATATGCATTCATGTATGCATATGCATGCATGCATGTATGTATATGCATTCATGTATGTATATGCATGCATGCATGTATATATATATGCATTCATGTATGTATATGCATGCATGCATGTATGTATATGCATTCATGTATGTATATGCATTCATGTATGCATATGCATTCATGTATGCATATGCATTCATGTATGCATATGCATGCATGTATGCATATGCATGCATGTATGCATATGCATTCGGAGGGAGAGAGGGAGAGAGAGAGAGAGGATGACAAACAGAGATCTCTGTTGTTGGCGTGCGCAAACCCGAAAGGAGAAGCTCCAGATTCAAAACGCTCAGAATGACGAATTTCGGGTTCGGGCTCGGTTAAAAAGAGAGCTTCAGTATGAGCGTCGATAGTTGCAGAAGAATACCGATGCTTATACCGACACGCATACCGACGCTCTCTTTCCGATGCAAAACAGCTTTCCCAAATTCTCTGAGGGGTATACCAACGCCGACAGTTGACTGTCGGTACACTGACCATCGGTATTCCCTCGATATGTTGTAGTGCATTAACAAGAGTAGATATATGTTATAGTGTGAGTGTGCTAAGTCAATTTGTGCACACACCCCAGAAACCTCACATGGATGCTTCCATGAGGATACTCAGATATCGCAAAGGGACCATGAATGAAGGGTTGTACTACCCCTATGTATCAGATTCAAGTCTAAAGTTCTCTGATGCACATTGGGCTGGCTCTAAGGAAGACAGAAGAAGCACCTCAGGATATCTTACCTTTGTAGGATCAAAACTTGTCTCATGGTCATCCAAGAAGCAATCCACAATTGCTCTCTCATCTACTGAAGTTGAATACAAAGGTCTTGCCATAGCCACTAAAGATGCAATGTGGATGAAGACACTATTTACAGATCTTGGATTGGAGATTGGAACTCCAAGTATTCTTGGTGACAACATGAGTTCTATTCACTTGGCTACCAATCCAGTTTTTCATGCAAGGACTAAACATATTGAAGTAAACTACCACTATGTAAGAGAGAAGATTATGAGCAAGGAAATCCTGCTATCTTATGTGTCAACCCATCAACAATGTGCATACATTTTAACCAAGGCATTAGATGGAACAAAACTCAATAAATTCAAGGGTATGATTGGTTTTGAGGTAATCTTGGAAGATTGAAGACCTCAAACTCACTTGACCTGACGGGGAGCTATTGGAACAAGTCCATGGAAAGTCTAAGTGCTGGCTTGAGTCTTCACAAGACATAGAAACTTGAAGCAAATGCTAAAGCATTGAAGAGTTCACTTGTGAACTCACCCTTGTAACTTTTGAGTTTTTACTTGATGTAAAAGTGAAAGAATCTAAAGTGGTTGAATCCAGTTGATGAGTAGGAAAAGAAATCCACGAATTTATGATTGAATTAGTTGGAGTATCAGTCACTAAAAGGTAAGAGAATTGTTTTAGGTGAGCGAGATTTAAATTCAGATCTCAGCTCCAATCATCACTATATATACACATGGTCTAGTCGTGGGTTTTGCAACACCATTAGTTGAGCTTCATGCCATATCAAAGTGTGATCTCAAGGCACACATGTACTAGTAAGTCCATTTTACTTTACATTCAATATACACTTGTTTTCATGAACATTTGTGACTGTATCTTCATGCCTATGTGAGTGTACTGTTCACTGCCATACTTCTCAATTTTTCTATCAAATTGCAGAGATGGTTTCTCTGAGCATGATGCATCATTTTCAGTGATTGAACATGGTAACATTAGCTCTCTAAGGTTACTATATAGTTCCAAAATGTTATTGCATTTGGAGTTCATAATCATGAGATATATTCATTTGAAGTCAGCTATATCTCTGCATCTTCTACCTCTTGAAAAGTCGGAATCACATACCTGATTTGCTAAAGTTATTTCTCTTAGTATGCTAAATCATTTTTGATGAAATGACTCCCAATAGGTTGCATTGCTTCCTAATTAGATTCCTCTATAAGCTCTCTAGTCAATTGTAATCAAAGAATGAGCACTAAGTGAAATACTAAGCATTCATGGCCAAAATAGAAAGTTACTTCATGTTGACTATTAGTCAAACTAGTCTGTTTTGATTCAACTTTTTGAGAGTGATCTTCCAAGGTAAACAGGGTGTCTGATACATCCTTTGGAAAGCTAAAAGGGCCCAGGACATATCCATGGAGTTCATTTGGATGGTGTAGTGCAAAGTTTCTACAACACCACTTCATCTTCATCAAATACAAATCCTTCTCTTCACATTCTAGTCTAGTTCTATGGAAGGGATTTAGGAAGCAGGTAGAAAAGCAGTATTGTTCTCACGCTAGCATATGGAGAAGTAGATGAATTTATATAATTTTTGACAACATAAGGGTGAAAGAAATAGCTTATATGTTGATGAATATAAAGACATTTCATAAATATGCATTGGAGGTTAGTAGGGATGCTCTGAGGAGCATGTTTATCAAAGGTCTTTGTGAGGAACTCATTCGTTAAGTGAAGGGATTTGGATCTGTTGACTTCTTGGATGATGTAGTGATGGCTAGAAGTTTTGAGAGGACGGAGAATTTCAATGTGTAGAAGGTCAATAGAAGAAGATTCATTGCGACTCGACATAAGACACACATACCTTCTACAAAACATGCACAACTCAACGAGGAACTCATCTTTTAATTACCAAGGCAAGAATTCTTGACAAGTTGAAAATCAAAGGAGGTGCCAACCCATTCATTGGCAATAAGACTTTGATTTTACTAAGCGAGCAAATAGACTTGATTTGTGTTCTCATTGCAGTGACCAAGGAGATCAGGCATATGAATGTTTGAACAAGGCAATCTTTTGGCCTGCACAAGTGAAGGTGATAAACATCATTGAGGAAGATTCAATATTGAAAAATCAGATGAGGGAGGTAGTTCCCTAGTTCTAGTTTACATTGCATGTTCCCCAAGGGCTTCTATAATTATGATTTAGGGTATATTTGCTATACATAAATTTGATTTCTAATAAATTCAGGTAGTGTGCATTGTTTTCTATCTTTGAAAATAGTACAAACTCTAGAAATACCCTTAAATATCCAGTTATCAAGACCTCTAGAGATGGCCAATTGTCAAATATATTATATGAAAGGATACATTGAAAACCTTGCCTTTACTTTTGCTAATAGGTGTTTTTCTGGGAGTTTTCATGTGATTGAAATGAAAGAGTTTGATGGAATTGTAGGCATGGAATCGTTAGTTCAAAATTTTGCAAAAAATCATTCTCAACAAATAACAATTACTTTAAGTCTAGATGGTGAATCTATGCACATCATAGGTAATGTGCATAATCCTAAGCCTATTCTCATTTTTGCTATGGAGATAATTAGAGGGATACGTGATGGTTATAAGAAAATTTTTAGTGTAAATGAACATTTTAGCATGCGTACGATATGAGGAAAAGCTTCCAAATTATGTGGAAAATATTTTGAAAGAATATAAAATGTATTTCTAGAGGACCTACCTAGTTTACCTCCACCTACATAGATTTAGCACGCCATTGACATGTATCCTAGGTGTGAACCATATTCTAGAGCACCCTATAGATTTAATATAGATCCACTAGAACATATGAGGGGCATACCGATGTTGTGCATACCAATGGTCATGCCTCGATGTGGGTATGACAATTGGAAATGACTGAAAAACCCACATTAGCCATATGGACGGTCATTTTATTTTTGGTATAATTGTTAAAAGTATTAGTCAGAATATGCATTGAAAATTGGCAACGTTGGTACAAGGGCCAATATGGGTGTCAGTATAGGTGCCAATATAGCCATTAGTATGGATGTCGGTATGAGCATCGATAATTTCTTGGAATTATTGATGCTCATACCGGTGCCTATACCAATGGCTATACCGATTCCTATATCGATGGTGATTAAGATAACTGAGTGTTTTGAACTGAGTAGTGCTATTGTCATGTTTGCTTGCACAACATGCATTGTGATCATATTGTGCACACACATAGATCGCTCTCTCTCTACATATAGCTCTCTCTCTCTCTTTCAAAATATGGCACCTTGGTAAGTGATGTGCATACTCTTTCACCCTTTCTCTTTCTCTATGTTTTCTCTTCTACTTGGTTTCGCAGGAGCTTTTTGGCATCGGTTCTTTGGAATTTGATGAGAGATGACATTGATTGGGCTTTGATGATAGTGATATGAAGAATAACATCGATGTAAGTGATTGTTTTGTTCTCTATTGACACAGAGAGAGAGAGAGAGAGAGATCTAGAGAAACATAGAGAGAGAGAGAGAAAGACAGAGAGGTTAGAGAGAGAGAATGAGAGAGAGAGAAAGAATGAAAGATAGAGATACATATGCACACATAGATGTAATTGATTGTTTTGTTCTTTATTAGAAACAGAGATAGACAGAGAGCCTCAGAGAGAGAGGTAAAAGAGAGAGAAAGAGAGAGATAAAGAGAGATAAAGAGAGAGAAAGAGAGATAGAGATACATACACACATACATACTCATGTATATGCATGCACACATACACACACATATACACACATGCATATGCATACATACATATACACACATATACACATGCATACACATACATGTGCATACATACATTCACACACATATGTATACACACATTCATACACATATACATACACATACATATGCATATATTACATACAGTCTCACATGCATACACATACACACATATGTGTACACACACATACATACATATATGCATACACATACTCACATACATACTACATACACACATGCATATTCATGCATATGCATACATGCTACACACATATAAATACACACTCACATACATACACACACACACTCACATATATACATACACACTCACATACATATTACATACACACATGCATACACACATGCATATGCATACATACATACACACATATGTATACACAGATATACATACATACATGACACACACATATGCATAAACACATGCATATGCATACATACATACATTTCACAGGATGGTAGGATGGTTCTAGATGAATCTACAAAATTAAGATAACATGAACTTAATTATTATATTCATGATCTAGAAATACTTGCTATTATACGTGCACCTAAGCATTCAAACCAGTTACTTTTAGGGGGTAAGTTTGAATTCAAAATAGATCATCAATCTAAAATACATTTTCACATAAACTTTGCTTAAAAATAGGCAAAAACATTGGATTGAGTTATTAAATGAGTATGATATTGACAATAAGTATTTGATTGGTAAGGAGAAGAAGGTCTATAATGCATTAAGTCAAAAACATTTATGTTATTTGCTTTTTGTAATAGATTCTCATTTTCTGAATCAAATTCAAGAAGATTTGAAACATGATTCTTCTTATGTACTTATTTTGAACTTTTTGCATGAAAAGAGGGGATTATGTATCAAGACAAATCTCATTTGCAAAATGCATCTCTATATTGTAACAATCGATTATGCATATCTTCTCAATCAACATTCAAAGTTCAAATATTACATGATTGCCATGATGCACCTTTTTTGCACGTCCATGTTATTCAAGGATGTATCTTATTTTGACCATGTGTGAAGGGAGATATTAGAAAATATGTAAGTGAATGTCCAAAGTGCCAACGGGTGAAACTTGAGTTTGAAAGAATGCATGGAATGCTAGAACCTTTGGATGTACCAAATGAGAAGTGAGATTCTATCTCTATGAAATTCATCATTAAATTGCCTACAACTAGAAGTAAAAATGACATTATATTTGTTGTAGCTGATGAACTTACAAAGATGGCACATTTCTTCCCTATGAAAAAGATTGATACTACCTTGAATGTTTTAAAACTATTTTCTAAAAGAATTTTTTTGACTGCATGGGATGCCTATAAAAGCATAATTTTTTATAGTGACTCTAGGTTCACATCAAATTTCTAGAAAGCAACACTTGAATCAACTGGAACTCAACTTTGTATGAGTAAACTTTCCATCCACAGATTGATGGAGGAATCAAAAGGGTTAATCACTTACTTGAAGATATATTGTATGCACATGAATGAAAAGCCAGATATTTGGAGTGAATATTTTCCCTTAATTGAGTTTGCATATAGTAATGCATGGCATCCATCCAAAAAAATGAATCCATTTGAGGCTATGTACTTTCATGGTGAACTTGGTCTGAACATCATCACCTTGGAGAAAGGTTTTCTAGTATAGAAAATAAGGGCAGTCGAATCATCTTAATCCCGATTCCCTCATACTCTGAGTTTATTATTGCTTCATATCCTCTTCCTCATGTTTTACAGGTTCTCATCCACCCCTTCACCATCTCGCATATGCCCATGGATGGAGCTCATAGCCAACAATTTTCCATAGAAGTGTTAGCATGCCAGAACCCCTAGAGAGAAAGCTAAAACAAAAAGGAAGAACTCCTAGATCTCATGTAGTAGTCCTGATCACCTACCACTAGCCTTCTAATACAAACGTGAGGATACTCAAACTCCTCACGCCCTTGTCTGTGCATCAGTGTGCTTCCCGTGACTAGGAGAAGAGAGGAGCCTTTAGCTCTCTTTCCTCTTGTGTCGTGAAGAGGCAAAGGGTAGAGTTTCTTGTATACCCAGATGGAAGCCTACAGTATACCCACATGCAAGCCTATTTGAGCCCGAGGTGGTAGATTTTAAAAGAAATCCTCATAGTTCATGTGCATGCCAAATTTTCCCTCTATATCTCTATTCAACTAATTTAGAGCTATCTGCATATATTTCAAACTAGAGAGAATACTTCTCATTGTGTTCTCTTTGATTAGCAGTAGAGGAAGCATATGACAATCTTTGAGCCTTTCATTCACCCCATAAAAGCTAAGAAGGCTTAACCTCTTCATCATCTTTATTGATCCTCAAAGGGAGGCAACAAGACAAGCCCGTTTTTTGCATCCAGTTCAAAGGAGGGCACCTTTCTACTTTAAAGTGAAGGACTTCAATGATTTCAACAAGGCTTCTATGGAGTTCCAAGGAGGCTTTTGGTCATAGGAGATGAAGCATCAGACTTGAAAAACTCTTGAATATTTTCAACTAAGTGAATGATAGATCTTGGATTTTTCCATATCATAATTCTAGCACTCTTAACTAGAAACAAGTCTTTTCCAAAGAAAAGTATCTCTTGTGAATTTTGTGCATCACCCTCTAATTTTTGCACGCACCACTTGACATGAGGAATTCCGAAAAGCTAAGAAGTTTTCATCGAGCTACGTTATGACAATGGGTATTATCACCATGTATATGTTTGTTTTAGTACCTTTATCATCCATTTCATCAATCATGTTTAGTCCACTAGTAGTATCACATGCATCTTCATTAAACATTTCAATTCCAAGTCATGTGCATGATGAATTGGATGTAGCACCTATGGATGTAGTTACAAAAGTTGAGAGGAGCACATTGGAAGCGGATAAAATCAACACCAATTATATAGAGATGAAAGGATTCAAAGATAGGTTGTTGAAATTAGAGTAAGGATTTGGACATTTCATCCAATGTCTAGGCCAAAGTGGTGCAGCTTCTTCAATGATTTGACACAGCTCAAGGTCAAGTTAAGGCAATTTCGGGATTACTCCAGGGCCCTCAGATGTATATAGGGCTGCTATAGGTAGCAACACACTAATACAATTGGAAACACACCAATGCATGTCTCTACAGAATCAAAATCAATAGAATACACTAATAAAACACCTCGTGTTTCTAGACGTGTGCTTTCTTTAGAAGATTTTGATAAATCATAAAAAGAGAATTTATGTTTTAAGTTCTTAAAGGCTCTGCATCAATGGTAGGGCCTTTGAAGTTGGAGGAAAGCAAAAGGCCACTTTGATTATCAAAGGAAAGGGGAAAAAATAGATCTATCTAATACAAATTGTAAACTTGGCTGAAAATTCAAGTGCAAGATAAGTATAGATAATGCATTGTAATAGTTCCCATCAAAGTGAGGTCTCTAAAAACGTGTGGCAACCTCAAAGATTTGGGCCATATGATTTTGATAAATCATAAAAAGAGGATTTATGTTTTAACTACTTAAAGCTTGGACATTGTAGTAGCGCCTCTCGAGTTGGAAGAGAGAAAAAGGCCACTTTGATTGATAAAGGTAAGGGGAAAACATAGATCCATCTAATAAAAACCTTAAACTTGGATGAAAACTCAAATGCAAGACAAGTAGAGATAATGCATTGTGACAGTAACTATCAATTTCAGCTCTCATAGAAACATGTGTAAGCCTCAAGGATTTGGGCCATATAATTTGGTCAAACTGCACGACTCACTCGAAGGTCACACTATTCGACTATGGTGGATGATTTGACTAAACATAATTTTATTAATTATGCACTTGTTAATAAGTTAGCTCTTCCATAGGTCCTTTGCTACATAAATAGTGTTTTATCAATCATGCATAGGCAAGACACCCACATTTTGGACACCATAGTTTCTAATTTAGACATTGAAATCTGAGACTTGAAGAATAAGTTGGAATTCAAGATTTTGAACATAGAAAGGGTAGATTTAGTTCAAGGGAGAGAGTTGCGTCTTGGACCTTCATTGTCTAGAAGTTATTACACTACTCTTTTGGAATTCCAACATGATGGGGTCATGTATATAATCAAGGGTGAACACAATGCTCCAAGTAATCCTTTGATTTCAAGTATATAACTTCAGAAACTTGTAAACAACGAAGCTAGGACCCAAGATTTTCTAGTCCTTGGCATTGATGAAACTACTTCACGTAATACAAAACAAGTTTTCTTTTTTTAATCCTTTATTCTTCTTGAAGTATATGTTAAGCTTAATACTTCTAAATGAATTTCAAGATGAGTTCTTTAAGGAGCTATCCCATCGCTTGCCACCCTTTTGTGGAAACATTGATCATAATATAGATCTATTCTCGATAATTAAGGCAAAATCTCAAAACTGCTATAAAATCCCATATATCTAGATTATGGAAGTTGAAAAATATATCCAAGAATATACGGACAAAGATTTTATATGGCCAATCTAGTCTCCTTGGGATGCACCCATTCTTCTTGTAAAAAAGAAAGATGCCTTGTGTAGACTATAGGGATTTAAACAATCTTATGCTAAAGCATAAATTTTCCATGTCGCTTGTTCAAGATCTCTTTAAAAACTTAAAGGGAGCTAAATTCCTTTTGAATTGGTTTCTTCCATGGCTATCATTAGATAAGAATCAAAGATGATGATATTCCCAACATATCCTTTAGAATAAAGTATGGCCACTATGAACTGCTAGTGATGCCATTTAGGTTAACAAATGCACTCCCAATTTTATGAAGTTGATGAATCAAGTAAAGCCATACTTGAGGAAATTTATTGTACATTTCCTTGATGAAATTTTGATCTTCAACAAATCTAGGCCTATGTTTTTTCATTTTCCTTTGCAAATTTGTTGTGCATTCTCTCTAATAGTGTTTATGCTTTTAGTAGATGATGTGGATTCCATCCTGTGCATTGTGGTAATGCAATGCTTCATGGAGTGACAAGTCTGGTGAGTGAATAAAAAATATGGGGGGGAGTGAGATAACCACATGCAGTGCATTGGTTTTTTGGTGACATGTCTTACACTTTACTATCCCTTGAAAAACTTGCAAAAGTAGAGTAGGTCGATATTTAATATCTACATGCAAGGTTATCTCAACACGACAGTAAGGTTATATACCTACCAATGAGGATGAAATTACAACATACATGCTATTCTCATCATGAAAGAGATTCTTTGAGTTAGAGAGCTTGAGACTTTTTAATTTTTCTTTCTATCCTAAAATATTCATTTCAGTGTCTAAGAGCTTCTTATAATCTAAAGTCTTCTGTTATTAAATAACCAAAAGCGATTCCTCTAGTCCATTTAAATTTTATTCAAGCAAGATGATAGCGTGAACGATATTAGTAATAGAGTGCTCTACATTTGCCTCCTCTAGAGACAATACAATTACCTTTAGCTCTTCCTCAGAATGTAGCAAAGGAATTCTCAACCTGATGGCCAACAATTTTAAATGTCTATGTGACATAATATCCCTATGTCATAGGTTCTATACACATGTGTACTTTTTGAACTTTCATCAAACAATGTAGTGGGCATCCATGCTGATGATGTGTCATCCATGTCCAATTCATGAACAAGTTGTTGTTCTATGCAATCATCCTCCCTTTGGAGATCGGTTGATGTGAGTGAGTCAAAATCCGCCACTTATGCATATGCAAATCAAAGTGCCCTTTCTTTTCAAAATCCTGCATAAATTGAGCAACAAAATTTTCTCAAATAACTGACATATATGTACAAATTTCCAAGACTACTATGATGAATTCCTTGATATATGATTTGGTGAATATTGTTGTGACTTCCATATTAGTGGGCATCTTTTGATATTCCATGTGATGGAAGAGCATAAACTGTTACAGCTCTGGATGAACGAATATGTATTTGACATTGTAGTTAGTATTCTCTATTGGCTGCACAAAATCTAAAGAACACTCACTCTCAATGGGATTATTCCATATTAGTAGCTTCAAATCACACCCTTAATTAGGAAGGGCATACAATTCATTGAAAGCAGAAGATGCAAATTACATTTGTGCTATGTAGCATATATTTGGTGCTCTCAAAGAGCCTACATCCATAAAAGTTAGGATAGTTATACAAATCATCCTGCACATCATAATGTTCAAACCTTCATCCATGCGTAATGGTAGAAACTTAGTGTAGACAAACAAACACTCATAGCCTCCGTATATCTAGAGAAGAATATTTCAGAAAAAGAAGTAGAATTTGGAATCAATGTGTGAAGAGAGAGAGAAAGATAGAGGGAGAGAGAGAGAGAGACTAAAGTTGAAGTTGAACAAGAAGCCAAAGTTGGAGCTAAAGCTCCATAACTTCCACTTCTTCCTGCATAATGATTGACCATAGTTGAAGTTTCTTCCTACTTATGTTATAGGTATATGAACTTGGTTCCTATCTTGCACTTCATTGGTGTATAATCTGGTCATACATTTCTTTGTTTTCCTTTGCAAATTGATTGTGCACACTCTCTAGTAGCATCTATCCTTATAGCAGATGATGTGGATTCCATCATTTTCATTGTGGGAGATGCAATGCTTCATGAAATTATGAGCTCCGTAGTGGATAAAGCATATTTAGACAATGTGATATCGATTTGAGACATTGATAGAGGCAACTCATAAAATAAATACATATGGAGTAGATTGGCATGCTATTCATATCATGAAAAATATGCTAATGAGCTATGCTAGTTACCTATGCTAATTAGCATATAAATTGTGTCACGTTAACATGCTTCTACCATTTTGGCATAAAAATTACTAGTTAGTGATTGAAACCACATCATTAGAGCAGGTTTTATGAGAGATGAACCAAAAGGTTCATATTGAGTGAAGTAGTCATCGCCTTCTTTGGATTTCAAAATTTTTTGGAGATCC
The DNA here is from genome assembly GCA_020310875.1 of Ceratopteris richardii. Taxonomy (NCBI): domain Eukaryota; kingdom Viridiplantae; phylum Streptophyta; class Polypodiopsida; order Polypodiales; family Pteridaceae; genus Ceratopteris; species Ceratopteris richardii. The sequence goes on from CM035412.1 coordinate 101,840,252, forward strand.
ATAATACGTTCATAAGGGCCATGAGATCCATTATAGTTATTTCTAAAGCTCTTGGTCACTTGGATAGGTTTCAATTTTTTGCATTTTCCTTGAAATATTTCAAAATGACTTCCTAGAATATTAAAGTCTATTTTTTCAAGATCTCTATTACTTCTTGGAATTATAACTAGACCTATGTTATTGAATTTTTGTTTGTTCATTTGTTCCTTACTCATTTAGTGTCTATGCACTACACCTCTGATATTGATATGTGGTTTTGGATTTTGATTATGCCAATGATTATAATATTATTTTTTATTTTCATACATTTGATCATAGTATTCCCCATCAGAATGTTTTTGTTTGATCTCTTATTGGGAAAAATATATCTATAGTTGTATAATTAGTTCCAAGTGGAGAAATACATGGGTTTTGAGGGTGCAAAGTCACTTGTAGAACCCTTGGATATTATTGAGAAACCCTTGGGAAAATGTAGCCAAGATTATGCTTTCAATCCTTGACCCATTTTGATTATTTGAGCTCCCAATTGAAGGGTTTCAACCTTAGGCTTGATTTATCCTAAGGTTTGGGAACCTTAGTCTTGGAAGAGGCTTCTCCTAGTTCCACGTTAGGGTTTATAGGAGAAGAGAATGCTCATTTTATTAAGTATTCACGTGATACCATGTGGTTGGACCTTAAGAAAGTGTCCACATGATAGACACTTGGAGGGAAACTTGAAAGTGTCCAAGGACATGCACCCCCTTGGCATAGAGTTATATATGTGGGAGGACTTGGTTGGGTGGAGATGTGCATCTTTCACCCCATTGTCGGCTCTATCTTGTAAATTTCTAGTCAATCTCGATCAGCTATTGAGTGGAGCTTATATTACTTTATTTGAAATTGGTATCTCAACCAATGTTTTTGGAAACTTTGCATTATTAATCCATAATATATGATGCTCTAGGCCATTGAATAGTTCACCGCGTGTGAGTTTATGATCCCTTTTATTTTCTATAAAAGGAAATTGTCATTCCATGTAGAAAATTTGAAGCCTTAATAACCATAGCATAGGAACCTTCCCCTATCATGGGCTCCCCACATGCGCTCACAAGCAAGCTAGAAAGGGTACCAACCTGGATACACACCTCTACCAATGAGGACATATATGACGAATTCTTAGCATAAAAAAAGCAATAGATTGATTGGATCATTGGAGCAATGGGCTAACCACTTTCCCCAAAAGCCATGGTTGAGGATTACTTCCTAATCCTCTCTCTTATGGTGTGGTTCAACAATCTCCTACTAGGATTATGTGACAAAGAGAGAGAGAGAGAGAGAGAGAAAGAAATAGATAGAGAGATGAGGTGAGAGAGAGAATCTGAGGTTTTAAATGCATTGTAGAGATGCACAAGGCCAAGAGAGATTGGGAGAGAGAGAGAGATAGAGAGAGAGAGAGGATGCAGGTATGATAGTGGAAAATCGATTCATAATGACATAGATAGAGAGAGAAAGAGAGGAAGGAAAAAGGTTAAGTCATAGTGAATGGGTGTGCAGATAAAAGAGAGAGAGAGAGAGATACAGAGGGAGAGAGAGATTGATTGATAGATAGAGAGAGAGAGAGGAGAGAGAGAGAGGAGAGAGAGAGAGAGGCAATCAATGTGCAATCAATGTGTGTGTAGAGAAGAGGAGGGATATATATATATATATATATATATATATATATATATATATATATATATATATATATATATATATATATATATATATATATATATATATATACCCAATCTCTGTTTGTGTGTGTGTGTGTATATATATATATATATATATATATATATATATATATATATATATATATATATATATATATATATATATATATATATATATATATATATATATATATATATATATATATATATATATATATATATATATATATATATATACACACACAAACAGAGATTGGGTGTATAGTGCAAATAGAGAACTTTCCTTGTGAGCCTAAACCCTTAAGCCTTAAGCAACCATTTGTTAGAGACCTCTTATGGATCTGTGGATTCATTAAAGTTTTGTACTTCTTACACATCCTAATTAGTAATATAACCTTCGTCTTTGAGCACAAGTGACATTGTTTTTGAAGATTCATGATGATGGTGATTTCATTTTGATGAGTGACGATCTTCTTCAAAAAACTTGGTTAATTTATACAATAATGGAGATGTAATAACAACCTTGACTATGAGTTTGAATTGAAGGGTTCAAGGTAATATTTCTTATTACATTATCATTAAAATTGGTTTTAATGGAAAACTTAAAAGGTTAAGTGATCTTGATCATTTAATCTTAAATATTTACATAAATTTTGGAGAACTATGCCTTAGGGCTCCTTGTGAGCAAGCCTTAACCCATGAATACCTTCACAAGAGTTCCTATTAGAGAGAGAGAGAGATATCAAAAGAGAGAGAGAGACAGGGAGACAGAGACAGGGGAGAGAGATACATAGATAGGTAGATAGATAGATAGATAGATAGATAGATAGATAGATAGATAGATAGATAGATAGATAGATAGATAGATAGATAGATAGATAGATAGATAGATAGATAGATAGATAGATAGATAGATAGATAGATAGATAGATAGATAGATAGATAGATAGATAGATAGATAGATAGATAGATAGATAGATAGATAGATAGATAGATAGATAGATAGATAGATGAATAGATAGATAGATAGATAGATAGATAGATAGATAGATAGATAGATAGATAGATAGATAGATAGATTATAGAGACACATAGAGAGACAATAAGATTCAAAAGTACCAATCAATACAAAGGAATACATTGAGGTCGAGATGGTAGATTTAGGGAGGAGTAGTGGGGAAGAGAGAGATTGGGAGAGAGAGGGGGAATAGAATGAGGGAAAGAGAGAGATAGTGAATGAGAGAGAGACATAGAGAGAGAGAGAAAGAAATAGACAAAGAGATGAGGTCAGAGGTACATGTGATGTTTTTTTGTACAATTAGGATTGAGTGAGATTAGAAAACCATGTTGAGAGGTGATATATTTGGTTGTATAGAGCTCAAAGTACAAAAAATCTAATTCAAGAAGAATATTAAAATGATCATGAGAAGGCCGATCATAACTGCATTGTGTAGTAAATAGGCATTCTTTACTCTCCTTATCATTTGGAGATTGAGTTTTAGAAGTAGATGTTTTTGCAATAACCATCCTTCATTCCTTTTTATTTGCATCCTTAGTATGTTTTGGACAGTTCTTTATAATATAATGATTACTGGCATTTCAATACTTTCAAACTATTTTTACTTGTCTATTTGATGCTCATTTTTTCCTTCCTTCTTTGCATTTACAAAAGAGAGAAAAAGCTAAAATCTTAAGATTGTTAAGGAATTTGGGCTGGCTTCATTATCAATTATGTGAGGTGCAAGAGTTTGTAGGAGTTAAGTAATCCATTGAGAATGCTCTACACACTTGAACTATCTGATGGTTTTCAAGCAATCATATGATTCTTCTCTAGATATTTATAAAAGTATGCACCTCAATTCGTTCTGGATACAATGTGGAAAGAGTGTCCCAAGCACCCTTGGTTTTGAATGATCAAATATGATTGATAATGACACACTTGATAGACAAAGCATTGTGGCTTGGAGTGTTGTTGGTATACCAAATATAATTAAAATATGAGTTAGAACATGCTAAAGACCACTAACATTAGTTATATCTTGTCCGTGAGATCCACACAACAATGAAAAAGTAACAAAATAGGACTTAAAACTGGGTTTCTTTGCACATCAGAGGTAGAAGGAGAGAAAGAGAGAGATAGAGAGAGAAGGAGAGAGTAAGAATGTAATTTTTGTTCTAAAGGTTGCAGTTTGTAGAAAGCTTGATGGAGAGAGAGAGACAGAGTGAGAGAGAGCAAAATTTATGTAGAGAGCGAAAGACAACATTAAAAAAGTACCATAATAGTGCAGAAAGAGAGATGATTTGAAAAATAGTTACTTCAATTCTATTGTTACAATGTGTTCCTTCAGCTCTTTGGATTTTTGGCTCACTCTAAGAATAGCTTCATGGTTAAGACAATTAGACAATCCAGAGAGAGAGAGAGAGACTAGACAATCGAGAGACACAGAGAGAGAGAGAGAGGAAAGAACTTATATGATAATAAGAGGAAGAGCTATTGGCATCCTATTTACACATATGGCCCACCCGACAGTGTCTTCGAAGCTCCAACTACTGCAGCTGCAACCATAGGTGACAACGCCACATCTGTACCGTTCTTTTGGTTGATCATGGAAGCAGAAACCACGGGCGACGATGTTCCATCTGTAGTGTTCTTGTATAGATAGATAGATAGATAGATAGATAGATAGATAGATAGATAGATAGATAGATAGATAGATAGATAGATAGATAGATAGATAGATAGATAGATAGATAGATAGATAGATAGATAGATAGATACATAGATAGATAGATAGATAGATAGATAGATAGATAAATAGATAGATAGATAGATAGATAGATAGATAGATAGATAGATAGATAGATAGATAGATAGATAGATAGATAGACAGACAGATAGATAGATAGATAGATAGATAGATATCTAGATAGACCGATAGATAGATAGATAGATAGATAGATAGATAGATAGATAGATAGATAGATAGATAGATAGATAGATAGATAGATAGATAGATAGATAGATAGATAGATAGATAGATAGATAGATAGATAGATAGATAGATAGATAGATAGATAGATAGACAGATAGATAGACAGATAGATAGATAGATAGATAGATAGATAGATAGATAGATAGATAGATAGATAGATAGATAGATAGATAGATAGATAGATGGATAGATAGATCGATAGATAGCTTATAGAGACACATGGAGAGAGACAGAGAGATTCACAAGTACCAGTTAATACAAAGGAATACATTGAGGTGGAGATGGTGGATTTAGAGAGAAGGATTAGGGAAGACAGAGATTGGAAGAGAGAGAGAGAGAGCGGAGGAATAGAAAGAGGGAAAGAGAGAGATAGTGAATGAGAGGGAGACATAGAGAGAGAGAGAAAGAAATAGAGAGAGAGATGAAGTGAGAGGTACATGTGATGATTTGTTGTACGATTAGGATTGAGTGAGGTTAGAAAACCATGTTGAGAGGTGATATATTTGGTTGTACAGAGCTCAAAGTACCAAAACTCTAATTGAAGAAGAAAGTTAAAATGATCATGAGATGGCCGATCATAACTGCATTTAGTAAATAGGCATTCTTCACTCTCATTATCATTTGAAGACTTAGTTTAAGAAGTAGATGTCTTTGCAATAGGCATACTTCATTCTTTCTTATTTGCATCCTTAGTAGTATGTTTTAGACACATCTTTATAATATGATTATTATTGGCATTTCAATACTTTCAAAACTATTTTTACTTGTCTACTTGATGCTCATTTTTTCCTTCCTTCTTTGCATTTACAAAAGAGATAAAAAGCTAAAATCTTAAGACTCTTAAGGAATTTGGGCTGGTTTCATTATCAATTAGGTGAGACACAGTAGTTTGTAGGAGTGAAAATACCAAAAATCTAATTAAAAAAGAAAGTGAAAATGATCATGAGATGGTCGACCATAACTGGATTGTGTAGTAAATAGGCATTCTTCAGTCCCCTTAACATTAAAAGACTTAGCTTTAGAAATAGATGTCTTTGCAACAACCATCCTTCATTCTTTCTTCTTCGCCATTCTTCATATAGTATGATTATTGGAATTTGAATACTTGCAAAACTATTTTTACCGATGCTTATTTTTTCCTTCCTTCTTTGTTTGTGCAACATTTAGGAAAGAGATGAAAGCTAAAAACTTAAGATTGTTAAGGAATTTGGGCTTGTTTTGTTATCAATTAGTCGAGGCACAAGAGTTTGTAGGAGTCACGCAATCCATTAAAAATGACCATACTTTATGTTGTCATATAGAGATGCAAAGCGCGGAGAGCGGTTGAGTTAATGACACACATACACACAAAGATGATAGATTGCAAGAGAGAGAGTGTGTGAGAGAGAGAGAGAGAGTGAATGAGAGAGAATAGAGAGAGAGGAGAGAGAGAGAGAGAGAGAGAGAGAGAGGCAAGAAGAAGGTTGAAGTGCAATCAATGTGTGTGTAGAGAAGAGGAGGGATATATATACATATACATATACATATACATATACATATACATATACATATACATATACATATGCATATGCATATACATATACATATGCATATACATATGCATATACATATGCATATACATATGCATATACATATACATATACATATACATATACATATACATATACATATACATATGCATATGCATATACATATGCATATACATATGCATATACATATACATATGCATATACATATACATATAAATATACATATACATATACATATACATATACATATACATATACATATACATATACATATACATATACATATGCATATGCATATGCATATACATATACATATGCATATACATATACATATACATATACATATACATATACATATACATATACATATACATATACATATACATATACATATACATATACATATGCATATGCATATACATATACATATGCATCTACATATACATATACATATACATATACATATACATATACATATACATATACATATACATATACATATACATATACATATACATATACATATACATATACATATACATATACATATACATACACACACACACACAGATAAAGATTGGGTGCTTACTGCAAATAGAGAACTTGTGAGCCTAAACCCTTAAGCCTTGAGCAACCATTTGTGAGAAACCTCTTATGGATCTGTGGATTCATTAAAGTTTGTGCTTCTTACACATCGTGATTAGTAATATAACCTTCATCTTTGAGCACAACTGACATTGTTTTTGAGGATTCATGATGATGGTGATTTCATTTTGATGCGTGATGATCTTCTTCAACAAACTTTGGTAAATTTATACAACAATGGATATGTAATAACAAACTTGATTGTGATTTTGAATTGAAGGGTTCAAGGTAATATTTCTTATTCCATTATCATTAAAATTGGTTTTAATTGAAAAGTTAAAAGGTTAATTGATCTTGATCATTTGGTCTTAAATATTTACATAAGTTGTGGAGAACTTTGCCTTAATGCTCCTTGTGAGCAAGCCTTTACCCATGAACACCTCCACAATGATTTCCTATTAGAGAGAGATATATACCAAAAGAGAGAGAGAAAGGGAGACAGAAAGAGGGGAGAGAGATAGATAGATAGATAAATAGATAGATAGATAGATAGATAGATAGATAGATAGATAGATAGATAGATAGATAGATAGATAGATAGATAGATAGATAGATAGATAGATAGATAGATAGATAGATAGACAGATAGGTAGATAGATAGATAGATCGATAAATAGATAGGTAGATAGATAGATAGATAGATCGATAGATATATTATAGAGACAGAGAGAGAGAGAGATTCACAAGTACCAATCAATACAAAGGAATACATTGAGGTGGAGATGGTGGATTTAGAGAGAGGTTGAGTCAATGATACACACACACAAACACACAGATAATGACACACACACACAAAACATAGATAGATAGATTTCTAGAGAGAGAGAGAGAGATTGGTAGAGAGGTCTTGATCATTTAATGTTGATTTTTTCCATAAATTGTGGAAAACATTGCTCTAAGGCTCCTTGTGAGCAAGCCTTAACAACATGAACACTTAAACAATCACTTCACGGTTAGAGAGAGAAATATCAAGGGAGAGAGATAGAGACAAAGAAATGGGAAAGAGAGATATAAAGAGAGAGAGAGTTAGATAGATAGATAGAGGGAGAGAGAGAGTGAGACATTCACAAGCACCAATTCATAGAGGAATGCACAAAGCTGGAGATGGTAGATTGAGAGAGGACGTATAGGGAAAAGAGAGATTGGAGAGACAGAGAGAGAGAGAGGAGAGAAAGAGAGAGGGAGAGAGAGTGAGAGAGAGAGAGAGAAATAGAGAGAGAGAGAGAGAATGAGAGAGAATGAGAGAGAATGAGAGAGAATGAGAGAGAATGAGAGAGAATGAGAGAGAATGAGAGAGAATGAGAGAGAAAGAAAGAAATAGATAGAGAGATGAGATGAGAGAGAGAATTCGAGGTTTTACTTGCATTGTAGAGATGCACAAGGCCAAGAGATATTGGGAGAGAGAAAGAGAGAGGAGAGAAAGGGGAAAAGAGAGAGACACAGAGAGGGAGAGAGATGATGCAAGTATGATAGCGGTAAATAGATTCATAATGAAGTAGATAGAGAGAGAAAGAGAGAGGGAGAAAAAAGGTTGTCATAGTGAATGAGAGGGAGAGAGATTGATTGATTGATAAATAGATAGAAACAGAGAGATAAAGAGGAGAGAGAGAAAGAAATAGAGAGAGAGATGCAAGAAGAAGGTTTAAGTGCAATCAATGTGTGTGTAGAGAAGAGGAGGAATCACTCGACGAAAGTAGAGGAATTCAAGGGTCCCCTTAATCCAGAAGCTGATGCAGACGGGTTCATCGAAGTCAGAAGAAGAAGGAAAAGAAGCCCTAGGGCAACTTCTGAGCGAAACAACATGTCAGTTACCCCCTCCAGCAACTTGTATTGCAATATGGAAAAGGAAATCAATGAGTTTGACTACCCAGGTGGGAACCAACTTGAGGTGGACATCGACGTCAAAGGCCTAGAGATCCCTGACAGTAAAGAAACCTTGCAGGAGGGTTACACTACAAGCAAAGAAGACGGCTTTACTACTAGCAACCAAGATAACATGGATAGTGAAAGCTCCATCATCGGATCGACTATTCCGGAAACGGAGCTGAAAACGGTGCCCAGTTCTTCCCAGCAGGAGGCATCCCGCAAAGGAAAACAACCTATGGAGTTACCGTGGAAAAGCCCCCACAAGAACCTAATGCTAACTCGGGATCCGATCCGAGCGAAAAAGAAAGATGAATCCAAGAAAAGAAAGGACAAAGCTCCCTCCCGCAAAGAGGGCTCACTACGACAATGATCATCATCTCGTTAAATGCTAGAGGGCTAACCGACCCCTCAAGAGCGATCATCATTGGTCAATGGCTTCGCGACATTAGCCTAAACCCAGAATTTATATGTATTCAAGAGATTAAAATTGACGGAGAAGACCTCCAGAAACGGCTTAGACATGTCTCCTCGACCCATGTTTGGATTTCAACGGCGCATCAGCGGGGGTCCGGTGGAACGGTAATCGGTATTAATCAACTCTGGTTTGAAAAGCTTGAGAACTCCATTGAAGATGAATGCCATCGATGGATTGCTGTTTCTTTCGGTGCTCCCTTTTGTTTTACTTTAGTTTCTTTGTATGCCCCTAATGGGGAGTTAGAGAGACTTAACACTTGGGCCTCCTTGGACTCGCTCCCCCACAATGTGCTTATTTGTGGTGACTTCAACATGGTAGAGGACCCTATGGACAGATGGATGGGCAAGGGTAGGGTCATCGATAGTCGGGAGAAAGAAACGTGGGACAAAACTAAACTACACTTGGATTTGGTCGAATTCAAAGACTCGAATGGCTTTTCTTGGTCAAATCTCCAAGGAGGCGAGGACCTGAGGAAAGCTAGACTTGATAGATGCTACATTTCTCAGAGTTTTACTCATCAATGGGGCCACCCTTCCCTCTCGCAACGCACCGACCTCACCATCTCTGATCACTACCCGATCGTCATCACTTTTCAACCCCCCACCAAGATCCGTAAGGCTCCTTGGTTCCATGCCAGTGTGCCCTCCTTCTCTCTCCCCTCCGTCCATCAAGAAATTTCTGATGTGTGGAAGGAGGCATTCGCCTCTGGCTTGTCCCCAGCCAAGTGTTGGAGAAGTGCGGTCGATAAGTCACGGCAAATCATGGTTAGATCCAGGAAGATGCTAGAGACTGTGCGGCGGGCTCGTAGAGAAGCTCTATATCATAGACTCTGGCGGCTCGAGGAGGAAGTGAACAAAGGAAAATCTCAAGCCCAGAAAGGACTTCGAAAAATCAGAGCGCTGTTGAGATACGAGGAAGAGATACAAAGGAAAAATTTGCAAATTTTCTTCAAGGAGTGGTGGGCTGGCAAAGCCGACAAACCCACCAAAGAGATGTGCCGTATCCTCAAAAGGAAACACAACAGAGAATCGATCCCCTTATTGCTAGACGCAAATGGCAATGTATGCAATACAGAAGAAGATAATTTTGGGATCATTGAAGGGCACTTCACGAGACTCCTGGGGACCTCAAACCCCCTCTCCCACCATAGAAGGGACTGTATGGCAGCCATATCTAGGGTTTCCCCCCACAGGATACCACTCAACCTTCACTCTCTGCTTCATGCCTCTATCTCTGAAGCCGAAATCATTGAGGTCATTGATGCCCTCCCTTCAGGTAAAAGCCCGGGACCCGACGGGCTCACTAATGAGTTCTTTAAATCCTTCAAGTTGGTGGTTGCCACCCCTCTTCGTTTGGTTTGGCAAGAGGCACTCAAGTTTGGCGCGCTTCCTTCTTGTCTCAACAATGGCATTATCAAGTTAGTACACAAAAAAGGGGAAAAGAACAGAATAGAGAACTGGCGCCCCATTACAATGCTCCAAACAGGATACAAGATCATCGCCAAAGTCATTGCCAACAGAATCTCTTGCCACTTGAGAGCGTGGTTAAGCGAGGACCAAAAAGGTTTCATCAAAGGCACGTCAATTTTGGAAACCATTATAGATATCTGGGAAGGTCTTGAATTTGCAAATGAGTCTAAACAAGAAGTAGTTTTCCTCAAGATCGACTTTGATAAAGCCTACGACAGGCTAGAATGGGACTATATTCTACAGTCGCTACAAGATCTTGGATGTAGTCAGAAATTCACCAAGATGATCGCGACCCTTCTCGGAAACGCATCGACCCAAATTAACATTAATGGAAAACTTTCAAAGGTGATCAAACTTAGAAGATCTATCAGACAAGGGTGCCCATTGGCTCCCCTTCTCTTTGCCATTGCCACGGAAGGGCTTAGCAGGCTGGTGGAGCATCAGGTGGAGCATCAGGTGGAAGCTAGTAACATTAAAGGCCTTCGTTTGCCGTATGACCACAGTCAGATCACCATGAGACTTTTTGCCGATGATATGAACGCTTTTGTTCACAATGATAGTACCAGCCTAGAGACGTTCTGGAAGTGTCTTGCTACTTTTTGCGAAGCCTCTGGATCCATAATCAACCACTCTAAGACCGCCTTTAGAGCTATTGGTGGGTCACAGCCCGACCTTCTTATTGATCATGGCTGTCAAATCATTCCGCAGGGCCAAATTTTTCGGCTTCTTGGGATTCCCTTGGGGTTTGGTGTCTCTATGGAACAGCGGTGGAACTGGGTGCTTGCCAAACTCGAAAACAAGCTTAACTATTGGAGAGGTATGCAAATCAACCTTGCTGGTCGTGCTATGGTTATCAACACGTTCCTCTTATCATCTACCATTTATTTCCTTTCTTGTTGGAGACCGAAAGAGCATGATCTGTCCAAACTGGATAGTATTTGTAGAAACTTCCTTTGGACGGGCGACCACAATAGGAGGGGGGTGCCTAAAATCAAATGGTCCATCTGCACCAGCCATAGAGATAGTGGGGGACTTGGTATCTTGGACATTGGGTGCATGGCTAACAAACTGTCGGCCAAATGGATGATTAAGGCTTGGTGCAACGGGGAGGCCTCGTGGGCCAAGCTGATCTTCAGAAACAAGAATGAGTTGGCGCTCATGGGTTCCCCAAATTGGAAGAATCTTGACATCTTGACCTTGCTGTTTTCCCCGATCCCTGTCTTCCCGAAAGGCTCTAATCTGGTGTGCTCCCTTTGGAAGAGTTGGAATAAAGTCAAAAGCTTCACAAGAATAAGTGAAGACTGGAAGTGGGCTGCAGGTATCAGACAAAACGACTCTATCTGGTTTTCGATCCATGGCATCCGGAGTGTGGAATCTTGGAACATTCAAAATGCCAAGAAGCTATGGAACAAAGGCTTCAAAAAATAACATCTCTAGAAACAAGACACCAACCGCTGGATCAACTTTGAGGATATTGACCCTAGCATCAACATTTCGCATGAAGAATGGAACACTTTGCAAAGCAGATGTCTCGCCTGGGACCGACACAAAGTTCCCCTTCTCATGGGACACGACATGTCGAGCTCGCTTGGTCTCAAATGGCACAATGGGAATAGCCTATCAAAAATCCCGAACATCAAAGAAACGATCGACTATCAGGTTAACCTCAACAAAAAGTGGTGCCTGTCATGGATGCGGCTTCGGTGGGACATGAAGTTCATGGCTATCTGGCACCCCCTCATAGAAATCGAAAAGTCTGTCCTCTTATGGCAAATTCTTCATCATGGAATCTGGACCAACCTTAAGGCTAGCAAAATTTGTGGGATCCCTCCCTGGTGCAAACGCTGCTACCGGTCTATCGAAGATGTTTCACACATCTTCTTTACCTGCCCCAACTCCAACAGACTCTGGCAGGTGGTTGGAAAGAGAATTAGACTTCAAAAACGTCTCAGTTGGCAGCAAGCCCTGTTGGGAGAAGCGATCGGCTGCTCCGCGACTCTCTGGAACGCCATCAGAGGGGAGGTCCTATGGAAAATCTGGCGGGAAAGATGTGCTTTCAACTTCGGTGACTCCCCCAAGGAGTGGTCAATTGAGAAATCGTTGTTCCTCCTTGGCAAAAGGATTGCCAACTGTAAAAAATCCCCCCCCTTTAGGCATCATCAAGTACTCCTTTTGATCGATAACAAGCTTAAACCCAAGTGGGCCCCACATGAGGGTGATGAGAGGGTAATTAACCTTCTTTGTAATGTCATCTAAGCTCTGTAAAAGCTTCCCCTGCTTTGTGGGATTTGGGGGGTCCCGTGGGCACTAGTCCCCTTCTCTTGTACTTTTCTTTATTTAATTCAAGTCCGGGAGAGTAGGCTAATGCCGAACTTCCTTTATATTAAAAAAAAAGATATATATATATATATATATATATATATATATATATATATATATATATATATATATATATATATATATATATATATATATATATATATATATATATATATATATATATATATATATATATATATATATATATATATATATATATATAAAGAGAGGGTGCTTAGTGCAAATAGAGAACTTGTGAGCCTAAACCCTTAACCCTTGAGCAACCATTTGTGAGAAACCTCTTATGGATATGTGGATTCATTAAAATTTGTGCTTCTTACACATCGTGATTAGTAATATAACCTTCATCTTTGAGTACAAGTGACATTATTTTTGAGGAATCATGATGATGGTGATTTCATTTTGATGCGTGATGATTTTCTTCAACAAACTTGGTAAATTTATACAACAATGGAGATGTAATAACAACGAGCTTGACTGTGATTTTGAATTGAAGGGTTCAAGGTAATATTTCTTATTCCATTATCATTAAAATTGGTTTTAATTGAAAAATTAAAAGGTTATTTGATCTTGATCATTTGGTCTTAAATATTTACATAAGTTGTGGAGAACTTTGCCTTAACCCATGAACACCTCCACAATGATTTCCTATTAGAGAGAGATATATATATATCAAAAGAGAGAGAAAAGGAGACAGAAAGAGGGGAGAGAGATAGATAGATAGATAGATAGATAGATAGATATATAGATAGAGTAGAGTAGGTCGATATTTAATATCTACATGCAAGGTTATCTCAACACGACAGTAAGGTTATATACCTACCAATGAGGATGAAATTACAACATACATGCTATTCTCATCATGAAAGAGATTCTTTGAGTTAGAGAGCTTGAGACTTTTTAATTTTTCTTTCTATCCTAAAATCTTCATTTCAGTGTCTAAGAGCTTCTTATAATCTAAAGTCTTCTGTTATTAAATAACCAAAAGCGATTCCTCTAGTTCATTAAAATTTTATTCAAGCAAGATGATAGCGTGAACGATATTAGTAATAGAGTGCTCTACATTTGCCTCCTCTAGAGATAATACAATTACCTTTAGCTCTTCCTCAAAATTTAGCAAAGGAATTCTTAACCTGATGGCCAACAATTTTTACATGATAATTGTCTATCTGACATAATATCCCTATGTCATAGATTCTATACACATGTGTACTTTTTGAACTTTCATCAAACAATGTAGTGGCCATCCATGCTGATGATGTGTCATCCATGTCAAATTCAGGAACAAGTTGTTGTTCTATGCAATCATCCTCCCTTTGGAGATCGGTTGATGTGAGTGAGTCAAAATCTGCCACTTATGCATATGCAAATCAAAGTGCCCTTTCTTTTCAAAATCCTGCATAAATTGAGCAACAAAACTTTCTCAAATAACTCACATATATGTACAAATTTCCAAGACTACTATGATGAATTCCTTGATATATGATATACATATACATATACATATACATATACATATACATATACATATACATATACATATACATATACATATACATATACATATACATATACATATACATATACATATACATATACATATACATATACATATACATATACATATACATATACATATACGTATACATATACATATACATATACACACACACACAAAGATAAAGATTGGGTGCTTACTGCAAATAGAGAACTTCTGAGCCTAAACCCTTAAGCCTTGAGCAACCATTTGTGAGCAACCTCTTATGGATCTGTGGATTCATTAAAGTTTGTGCTTCTTATACATCATGATTAGTAATATAACCTTCATCTTTGAGCACAACTGACATTGTTTTTGAGGATTCATGATGATGGTGATTTCATTTTGATGCGTGATGATCTTCTTCAAAAAACTTGGTAAATTTATACAACAATGGAGATGTAATAACAACCTTGATTGTGATTTTGAATTGAAGGGTTCAAGGTAATATTGCTTATTCCATTATCATTAAAATTGGTTTTAATTGAAAAGTTAAAAGGTTAATTGATCTTGATCATTTGGTCTTAAACATTTACATAAGTTGTGGAGAACTTTGCCTTAATGCTCCTTGTGAGCAAGCCTTAACCCATGAACACCTCCACAATGATTTCCTATTAGAGAGAGATATATATCAAGAGAGAGAGAGAGAGAAAAGGAGACAGAAAGAGGGGAGATAGATAGATAGATAGATAGATAGATAGATAGATAGATAGATAGATAGATAGATAGATAGATAGATAGATAGATAGATAGATAGATAAATAGGTAGATAGATAGATAGATTGATAAATAGATAGGTAGATAGATAGATAGATCGATAGATATATTATAGAGACACACAGAGAGACAGAGAGATTCACAAGTACCAATCAATACAAAGGAATACATTGAGGTGGAGATGGTGGATTTAGAGAGAGGGATTAGGAAAGAGAGAGATTGGAAGAGAGAGAGAGAGGAGGAATAGAAAGAGGGAAAGAGAGAGATAGTGAATGAGAGGGAGACATAGAGAGAGAGAGAGAAAGAAATAGAGAGAGAGATGAAGTGAGAGGTACATGTGATGATTTGTTGTACGATTAGGATTGAGTGAGGTTAGAAAACCATGTTGAGAGGTGATATATTTGGTTGTACAGAGCTCAAAGTACCAAAAATCTAATTGAAGAAGAAAGTTAAAATGATCATGAGATGGCCGATCATAACTGCATTGTGTAGTAAATAGGCATTCTTCACTCTCCTTATCATTTGAAGACTTAGTTTAAGAAGTAGATGTCTTTGCGATAGCCATACTTCATTCTTTCTTATTTGCATCCTTAGTAGTATGTTTTGGACACATCTTTAAAATATGATTATTATTGGCATTTCAATACTTTCAGAACCAAAAATTATGTACTTGTCTACTTGATGCTCATTTTTTCCTTCCTTCTTTGCATTTACAAAAGAGATAAAAAGCTAAAATCTTAAGATTCTTAAGGAATTTGGGTTGGTTTCATTATCAATTAGGTGAGACACAATAGTTTGTAGAAGTCAAGCAATCCATTGAGAATGCTCTACACACTTGAACTATCTGATGTTTTTCAGCAATCATATGATTCTTCTCTAGATATTTATAGTGGTCACCAAGATGAACCTCAATTCATTCTGGATACAATGTGGAAAGAGTATCCCAAGCATCCCTGGTTTTGAATGATCGAATATGATTGATAATGACACACTTGAAACACAACGCATTGTGGCTTGGAGTGTTGGTGGTGTACCAAATATAGTTAAAATATGAGTCAGAACATGCTAAAGACCGATTATATTAGTTATATCTTGTCCACGAGATCCACACAACAATGAAAAAGTAATAAAATAGGAGGTAAACCGGATTTCTGTGCACATCAGAGGTGGAGAGAAAGAAGGAGAGAGAGTAAGAATGTAATTCTCGTTCTGAAGGTTGCAGTTTCTAGAAAGCTCAATGGAGAGAGAGAGAGAGAGAGCAAAATTTATGCAGAGAGCGAAAGATAATATTAAAAGAGTAACATAATAGTGCACATAGAGAGACAGAGACATGAATTGAAAAATGGTTACTCAAGTTCTATTGTTACAATGTGTTCTTTAGCTCTTTGGATTTTTGGCTCACTCTAAGCATAATTTCATGGTTAAGACAATTAGACAATCGAGAGAGAGAGAGAGAAGAACTTATTTGATAAGCAAAGCAAGTGCTATTGGCATCCTATTTACACATGTGGCCGCCCGAGAGTGTCTCCGAAGTCAGAGACACTCTCCGAGAGTGTCTCCGAACTTATGTGATAAGCAAAGCAAGCGCTATTGGCATCCTATTTACACATGTGATGATTTAATGTATGATTTGGATTGAGTGAGACTAGAAAACTATGTTTAGAGGTAGTATATTTGGTTGCACGGAGCTCAAAATACCAAAAAACTAATTAAAAAAGAAAGTGAAACTGATCATGAGATGGTCGATCATAATTGCATTGTGTAGTAAATAGGCATTCTTCACTCCCCTAAACATCAAAAGACTTAGCTTTAGAAATAGATGTCTTTGCAACAACCATCCTTCATTCTTTCTTCTTCGCCATCCTTCATATAGTATGATTATTGGAATTTCAATTCTTGCAAAACTATTTTTAACGATGCTTATTTTTTCCTTCCTTCTTTGTTTGTGCAACATTTAGAAACGAGATCAAAGCTAAAAACTTAAGATTGTTAAGGGATTTGAGCTTGTTCTGTTATCAATTAGTCGAGGCACAAGAGTTTGTAGGAGTCACGCAATCCATTGAGAATAACCATACTTTATGTTGTCATATAGAGATGCAAAGCGCGGAGAGAGGTTGAGTTAATGACACACATTTACACAAAGATGATAGATTGCAAGAGAGAGAGAGAGTGTGTGTGTGTGTGAGAGAGAGAGAGAATGAGAGAAAATGAGAGAGAAAGAAAGAAATAGATAGAGAGATGAGATGAGGGAGAGAATTCGAGGTTTTACTTGCATTGTAGAGATGCACAAGGCCAAGAGATATTGGGAGAGAGAGAGAGAGAGAGAGATCATGCAGGTATGATAGTGAAAAATAGATTCATAATGAGGTAGATAGAGAGAGAAAGAGAGAGGAGGAAAAAGGTTGAGTCATACTGAATGAGAGGGAGAGTGATTGATTGATAGATAGATAGATAGAGGGAGAGAGAGAGGAGAGAGAGACAGAGGCAAGAAGAAGTTTGAAGTGCAATCAATGTGTGTGTAGAGAAGAGGAGGGATATATATACATATACATATGCATATGCATATACATATACATATACATATACATATAGATACACGCACACACAGAGATAAAGATTGGGTGCTTACTGCAAATAGAGAACTTGTGGGCCTAAACCCTTAAGCCTTGAGCAACCATTTGTGAGCAACCTCTTATGGATCTGTGGATTCATTAAAGTTTGTGCTTCTTACATCGTGATTAGTAATATAACCTTCATCTTTGAGCACAGCTGACATTGTTTTTGACGATTCATGATGATGGTGATTTCATTTTGATGCGTGATGATCTTCTTCAACAAACTTGGTAAAACTATACAACAATGGAGATGTAATAACAACCTTGATTGTGATTTTGAATTGAAGGGTTCAAGGTAATATTTCTTATTCCATTATCATTAAAATTGGTTTTAATTGAAAAATTAAAAGGTTAATTGATCTTGATCATTTGGTCTTAAATATTTACATAAGTTGTGGAGAACTTTGCCTTAATGCTCCTTGTAAGCAAGCCTTAACCCATGAACACCACCACAATGATTTCCTATTAGAGAGAGATATATATCAAAAGAGAGAGAGAAAAGGAGACAGAAAGAGGGGAGAGAGATAGACAGACAGACAAATAGATAGATAGATAGATAGATAGATAGATAGATAGATAGATAGATAGATAGGTAGATAGATAGATAGATCGATAAATAGATAGGTAGATAGATAGATAGATCGATAGATATATTATAGAGACACAGAGGGAGACAGAGAGATTCACAAGTACCTTTTAATACAGAGGAATACATTGAGGTGGAGATGGTGGATTTAGAGAGAAGAATTAGGGAAGAGAGAGAGAGAGAGCGGAGGAATAGAAAGATGGAAAGAGAGAGATAGTGAATGAGAGGGAGACATAGAGAGAGAGAGAGAAAGAAATAGAGAGAGAGATGAAGTGAGAGGTACATGTGATGATTTGTTGTACGATTAGGATTGAGTGAGGTTAGAAAACCATGTTGAGAGGTGATATATTTGGTTGTACAGAGCTCAAAGTACCAAAAATCTAATTGAAGAAGAAAGTTAAAATGATCATGAGATGGCCGATCATAATTGCATTGTGTAGTAAATAGGCATTCTTCACTCTCCTTATCATTTGAAGACTTAGTTTAAGAAGTAGATGTCTTTGCAATAGCCATACTTCATTCTTTTCTTATTTGCATCCTTAGTAGTATGTTTTGGACACTTCTTTATAATATGATTATTATTGGCATTTCAATACTTTCAAAACTATTTTTACTTGTATTGATGCTCATTTTTTCCTTCCTTCTTTGCATTTACAAAAGAGATAAAAAGCTAAAATCTTAAGATTCTTAAGGAATTTGGGCTGGTTTCATTATCAATTAGGTGAGACACAGTAGTTTGTAGGAGTCAAGCAATCCATTGAGAATGCTCTACACACTTGAACTATCTGATGTTTTTCAAGCAATCATATGATTCTTCTCTAGATAATTATAGTGGTCACCAAGATGAACCTCAATTCATTCTCGATACAATGTGGAAAGAGTATCCCAAGCATCCCTGGTTTTGAATGATCGAATATGATTGATAATGACACACTTGAAACACAACGCATTGTGGCTTGGAGTGTTGGTGGTGTACCAAATATAGTTAAAATATGAGTCAGAACATGCTAAAGACCGATTATATTAGTTATACCTTGTCCATGAGATCCACACAACAATGAAAAAGTAATAAAATAGGAAGTAAAACCGGATTTCTCTGCACATCAGAGGTGGAGAGAAAGAAGGAGAGAGAGTAAGAATGTAATTCTAGTTCTGAAGGTTGCGGTTTCTAGAAAGCTCAATGGAAAAAGAGAGAGAGAAAGAGAGAGAGAGAGAGAGAGCAAAATTTATGCAGAGAGCGAAAGACAATATTAAAAGAGTAACATAATAGTGCACATAGAGAGACAATTATGTGCACATAGAGAGACAGTGACATGAATTGAAAAATGGTTACTTAAGTTCTATTGTTACAATGTGTTGTTTAGCTCTTTGGATTTTTGGCTCACTCTAAGAATAATTAAGACAATTAGACAATCGAGAGAGAGAGAGAGAGAGAGAAGAACTTATTTGATAAGCAAAGCAAGCGCTATTGGCATCCTATTTACACATGTGGCCGACCCGAGAGTGTCTCCGAAGCTCCGACTGCTACAGCCGCAGCCACAGGTGACAACGCCACATCTGTACCGTTCTTTTGGTTGATCGTGGAAGCGGAAACCACGGGCGACGATGTTCCATCTGTACTGTTCTTGTGGTTATTGGCGGTAGCGGCGACAACAGGTCCTCCCGCATGTAGTGTACTCGAGGTTTTAGCAGCACCTTCTGCTCCTTCAGCACCAGAGCTTCCTCCTGCACCAGCTTCACCTTCAGCACCACCCCCGGAACCTCCTCCTCCCTGCGCTTCAGCTTCAGCACCACCGGAATCTCCTCCTCCCTCAGCTTCAGCTTCACCGCCACCACCGGAATCTCCTCCTTCCGCAGGGCTCGCTGAAGGAGGCGTGGCAGCTTCTTGAGCTTTGTGCTTGAAATGGTGATGTCCCAAGAAGTGGTGGTGATGCCATCCCAACTTCATCTCCCCTTCTCCCTGGCTCAGCATGTGATCCTGTAAATCCACCTCCTCTGCCATAATGACGGAGACCAGCGCCATCACCATAACTGAGGCAATCCATGGCATCGTTGGACCAGCCATGCACGTCGGACCAGAGGCTTGCTATGGTATGTGTGTATCTATGTATGAATGAACGTATGTAAATCTCCACTTGGGAAAGAAGAACCCGGAAGGTTTTATGGTGCCCAATGCCCTCTTCTAACCAGGAGGACTTCAACAACAAAAGCGGGTGAACTGAGAGCGCGCTGAATGATAAGAATACATTTTGACGGCGAATGCTCCGTTTCTCCTAACGCCGCTCTTCTGCTTCAACCAAGCGGCCATAACAGTAGTTGAAATCACATCATTACCGTCTCCTTTGCTCAACGAATTACAACTTCACCACGCAATTATCAACGGTGGTGCAATTAATAGCCTCTTCCTTCTTCTTCCTTTTTTTTCTGGTTTAGAATACAAGCGAATAGGAGTCGGAACGACACTATACATCAACGACTAAATGTTGTCGCAAGTCGGTTGTAAGCTAGATTCCGACATTATATGTAAAACCTGATGAAAGAGTATGATTGTGGTTTGCACTTCGGTTATAGGTTATATTTATGTGAAGAAAGAACGGATATTTTCTTGATCACGGAGAGCTAGCCAACAAAAGCCCTATTAGAGATGAATATACACCTGCTAATATTATTATGAGGGGACAATCCATATGCTCCGGTCAAGAAGAACAAGAAGAAGAGGAAGAAGAAGTTAGAGTTTTATGTGACCAAGCAGTGGACAAGAGAGTTATATAGAAGAGCTCAAAGGGAGCTATACATTCTAGAATAAATATCTTTTCCCAAGAGAAAATCAAGCACAAGGATCAAACTTATGAAAATACGAATCCATCGTATAATCAATGGCATAATTAGCATCCACAACTAAACACCGATATCAAAGGTGGAATCCATATACACAAAATGAGTAAGCAACAAATGGGCATAAACAAATTGAATAATGTTAGATATACTCAATACTTCACCCTCAAGTGACCACAAATGATCCATGGTGCTCTAAGCTGTAAGGCCCCCATTATGAGGAGAAGCCATTGTGAGAGCCCGAACATTTGTGGAATCTTAATTTCCAAGTTAAATGAGGCCTATGTGTCACTGTTGATGGTTATAGATGATCTTTGTGAGCCTAGATATAGGGTTAGGAAGGGCATAAACTTCCAGGCCACTCGGTTGCCATTCAAGGCAAAAATAAAGGCCTTGTGGTGTGGCGTGGTTTCCCCATAGAACCTTAATGAAAGGAGCGTAGGGGGGGTGGCTTGCCCTCCCATAGGGCCGAGACGATAGGACTTCTAGTCCTGTAGATATTTTTTAAATCTATGCCAAATCACCTTCTAAAAGCTATATAAGCATGGCCCACGTTCAGCTTTACATACCATTGCACACTAGTAAGCCCTTCATCTAGAGTCTGTCTAGATGACCATCTAAGCTCCACATTGGGAGCATACGGGTGGATAGCACCATCGTTGTAGCTGAATTACTCTTGGAAATTTGAGAATCTAAGTTCTCTATCTCTTAGTCTGCATCTATCTTTGTCTGTGTTTTTCTCTCGACTCTCTCTATTAGTCTATTCTGTTGCGCTGCTATTTTCTTGTTGGACTTAGACGTTTGCAGAAGCACGTGAACAACACAAGCAAGAAGAAGAAGCTTGGAGTACAACACAATACTGAATGTATTACCACTAGAATGTACAAAGATAAGTAGCCTGTTAGGGCAATATGCATATATACAAGCTAGGGGAAAAAACCTCCGAAAGAGGGAAAAAGTGCACCGATGGTCCTAGTGTGTTCACACATATCACTACCTAAATATATCAACAAATCCCCCCTAGGAGTGATGCGGTGAACAAGGAGCTGGCACTCATGTATAAGGAAGTTCCAAGCTATGTGAAATCAATCCACAAAAGGAAATAAGCCCAACGCTTTGCAGAAAACTTCAAACTTCTCCCTAGGCAGAGCCTTCATGAAAAGGTCTGCAATGTTCTCCTACGTGGGCACATATTCCAAGCTGATCTCCCCAGTAGAGAACCTCTCCTTGACATAATGATAATGCACCTCAATGTGCTTAGTGCGAGCATGGAACACAGGGTTCCTCGTAACTGCCAATGCGCTTTGACTGTAAGTGAAGATGGTGGTCGCAGAACACTGACCAACACCCAAATCAGCCATAAAGCGTCTGAGCCACACACACTCAATAGTCGTTGTGAAAGCTTCCCTATACTCAGCCTCACAACTAGAAGTGTTCACAGCAGGCTGCTTCTTGCTCAGCCAAGATATGCATGAGCTACCAAGCATGAAGCAAAAACCACTAGTGGACACACGAGTGTCATAGCAACTAGCCCAATCAGAGTTAGAAAAAGCATGCAAATCTGGCGGTAATGATCCCCCATTGGCATAAAACAACCCAAGTAGTCGAGTACCACCCAAGTAGCGAAAGATGCACTTAACCGCCTTCCAATGCGTGACTCCTAGGCAATGCATAAACTTGCTTATCTGTGAGACAACAAACTGAATATCTGGTCGAGTAATGCGTAAGTAAATTAAGCATCCAATAGCCTGCTGATAGAGAAGAACATCAAATGCATCTCCAGCATCATGAAGACTTGATCATAAACCTGTCTCCATAGGAGTGGAAATAGGCTTATAGTCTTCAAGGCCAAAACACTGCAATAATATGTCATATATTTCACTTCACACAAACCCATTCCACCATCAACGTGCATAAATTGGGCATAACCTTTAACCACAAGTCTAGCTTTGTATCTACACACCTCACCATTTGCAAACCTTTTTGTCTTATACACCCACTTACATCCAATTACCTTCTGGTTCTTTGGTTTTGACACCAATTCCCATGTCTCATTCTCAAGTAGAGCATCATACTCTTCTTGCATTGCCTTCTCCCAATTTTTTTTACCTTTAGCTTCTTCATATGTGGTTGGATCTTTTTCTGTCTTCACAATATAAGCATAATCTTTTGTTGTTAAGAAAGATGTACGCCCAAATAATGATGCAAATGCCCCAAGTCAGACATCTCAAATGAGGCATGTAAATCAGCCTTGAAATCAGCAATATGCTTCTCATGAGGACCACTAAGCAACATGTCATCAACATACACCACAATGATCAGAAGTACATCATTAGCACGCTTGAAATATAAGGTGCTTTTAGTTGGATTGTTCTCAAAACCATGTGCAATCAGATAGGCATGTATCTTTTCATACCAAGCACATGGTGCTTGCTTTAAACCATATAATGCCTTCTTTAACCTGCACACCTGCTTTCCATGCCCTTTCTACACAAAGCCAGAGGGTTGAAAAACATACACTTCTTCATGCAAGTCACCATTCAAAAAAGTTGTTTTAATGTCCAAATAATGTACATTCCAACCATGATGAGCTGCAAGTGCACAGATGCTACGAACAGTAGTCATTCGGCAAGTAGGAGAAAAGGTGTTATCAAAATCAATGCCTCTTTCCTACGCATAACCCTTTGCAACAAGCCTAGCCTTATACATGTCAACTGTACCATCAGGTTTACGCTTCAGCTTGTATACTCACTTAGTACCAATGGCTTTCTTGCCAGGAGGCAAGTCATATAAAGACCAAGTACCATTCTTCATTGTGGCATCATATTCAGATTGCATAGCAGCCATCCAATTTTTTGAATTTTGTGCTTCATCAAACGAAATAGGCTCAGTCTCATCACAGAGACTAGACCCAGCTATAGCATAGCAATCTGATTCAAAAGAGGCACAATGAGAGCCTCATCTAGTACGATATGACAAAGGTGCATCTAAGTTTTGTCATGCAAAGTCTGCACCAACCATTTTGGCATAGTTTTTTCCTCCTCAATATCAGCTCTCTCATCAACAAGTGCATCATGTAAATCTACATCAGAAATGGGATAATTTGCATCATCACATGAAACCTGCAAAGGTTGATAAGTTGCCTCATTAGGATTAGCACTAGACTATCCACCTATAAAAGAGGCAGCAAAGTATCATACATGTCTTTGGAGCTAACAGTTTTCTCCTTAGTACATGAAAGCAATGGCTGAATAGCATCTTCCACAAAAACAACATGACCGCTAACCAGAATGCCATTAGTTTGTGGATGATACAAACGATAGCCATTACTTTCAGAACTATATCCAACAAAAATACAATTTACTGCTTTATCATCCAATTTTTTGCAATGTTGTTCAAGCACTAATGCATATGCCAAACAACCAAAAACATGCAGATGTGCAACAGATGGCTTGCGATCATGCCAAGACTCATATGGAGTGATATACTCCAATGCTTTAGTGGGACACTTGTTAAGTACATATGTTGCACACATGATAGTCTCAATCTAGAAACTATGTGGTAAAGCTTGACTCTTGACCATACACCTCGCCATCTCCATGAGTGACCTATTCTTCCATTCAGCAACTCCATTCTATTGAGGTGTATACAGCATTGTACACTGGTGTTTTATCCCACCTTCAGTGAGAAATGCATTAAAATCAGAAGACATATATCCCTCCATCCCTCGATCAGAATGGAGGGTGCCCATTTTACATGCTGATAGATTTTCAGCCAAAACCAAAAACTATTTCAAGCACATGAACACTTCGTCCTTTGCTTTCAATGGATATACCTATGCACGCCTGGAAAAATCATGGGTGAAAGTCACAAAGTAAAGACAATTTCCAAAAGAAGGTATCTACATAGGACCACAAACATCACTATGTACAAGCTGCAATTTTTGAATAGCCTGAACTGAACCATCTTTTGGAAATGAGGAACATTGCATTTTACCTAAAATACAGTCTTTACAAACATGTTTTCCAGGTGCCATAAGTTTGGGTAAAGAGGACACCGTTTCAGATTTCTGCAGGCATAGTAGACTAGCAAAATTCAGATGACCAAAGCATGCATGCGAAAGCTTTGCATCTCACATAGCCTCAGAATCATGTACTACACATGCCGAATCATTCACAGATCTTTCGTAGTCTATGAGCTTATACAACCCAAGACATAAAATGGTAGACGCAATAATCACATCACCATTTGACAGATCATGAACTATAAAGCTGTTATCAAAAAATTTCATAACCAAGCCAATCTTAGCTAAAGCTGAAACTGATTACAGATTCTTCTTGATCCCTGGCACAAATAAAGCATCTGTCAAAGTGAAAGAACTACCATCAGTAGTAGTCAAAATGATCTTACCAACTCCCATAACAAGATAAGAGGAGTTGTTGGCACATGTAAGAGTATTCCCTATAGGTGCAGGTTCGAGTGAAGAGAAGAAACTATGATGCGAGGTAATATATTTGGTCGCCCCACTGTCAAAGTACCAAACATCTGAGTCTACTGGGGACATGCACTGCTCATGAGAAGATGGGTCAAAACTACAAACAATAGTAAACGCCCATTCTTCATCCTGCACAAGGTTAGCGGACTCTGTTTTTGGAGTAGAGGCCTCTACAACAACCATTCCAACCTCTTTTGTTTTTGCTACTTTTGCTGCCAGTCTAGGAGAGTTCTTTATGATAGATCATTTCCTTTATAGTACTTGCAAAACAATTTCTCCTTTTCTGATTTCTTCTCATCTTTGTCTTCCTTCTTCGAATGTGCAGAATTAGCATATTTTTTCTTACTAATTGAAGAGCTCCATTTTCCTTTGCCCTTCTAACTAGTCAGGAAAGCTTGATCTGCAACACACATAATGGACCTATTCTATCTCAACTGATCTTCTTGGATCAGAACAGAGACTAGATCCTCAAATGACAAGGCATTTGGATTGCCTTTCATCATCAACCGAAGAGTAGAAGCAAAACTCTGATATGAATCAAGAAGACTATTCAGAATGGTCTTCACAAGTGAGCTATCTGGTATAACTTCATCAGCAGAAATCAACTGTTCCTTCAAGTCTTGGATCTTTGTTAGAAAACTGTCCATAGAATCACCTTCATTCATGTGCTCAATCTCCAACTATCTTTGGAGGTAAGCAACATGAGCCTCATTCCTAGCTTGGTACAATGTGGTAAGTGTATCCCAAGCATCCTTAGCTGTTCTGCAAGAGCGTATGTGAGGAAAAATGGCACCTTTGATAGACAAAGCTATCAATGCATGTGCTTGGGCATCTCTGCCATCCCAACGAATTTGCTCTATAGTAGCTGCAATAGAAACGGTAGCACAAACAGGAATATGCAGAATATCATCATCTTCGACATCTTCTGCATTAGCTTCAGTACCTGCAGTTGTACCAGTTATAGGTGTGATAGGACATTTTTCAACACCCTACACAATGTTCCACAGTCCTTTTGCAACCAATACATGTCGCATCGTATAAGCCCATAAAGGGTAGTTTGTACCATCCAACTTTCCTTAACAACCAACATACGGAATACATCACTGCTTTTAGCCATGGCCGATGACTAAAATACCTTGATGCAAAAAATTGACTGTATCTCAAAATGTTGAACAGAACTTCCCAGATGAATTCCGCTAGACCTATAGAAGACTTTGAGATGCTTATACTAGCGAACCAAAACTAGTATATACCTTTGGCAAAAAAAGACGAAATAGCCTACACAAGCATTGCGATAGTGCATTTAGAGGCCAAAAGGAGCAAAAGATGCTCACCAAAATTTGTGGGATTCTGAGATTGCAACCCAAGGAGTGTCGACGATGCCCTAGATGAAGCGACGACCTCCTCTGATACCTATTGATGGAGTTCGACGTCTGTAGAAGCACGCAAACAGCACAAGGAAGAGAAAGAAGCTTGGAGCATAACACAATACTGAATGTATTACCACTAGAATGTACAAAGATAAGAAACCTGTTAGGGCAATAAGTGTATATCCAAGCTGAGGGAAAAAAACCTCCTAACAAGGGAAAAAAGTGCCCCGACGGTCCTAGTGTGCTCACACACATCACTACCTAAATATATCAACATTTCTTACATGGTATCAAAGCTCAAGAGGCTCTGAGTGGTGCAAAAGCAAAAACACAGAGGTTGTAGAGGTCTAAATGACAAAAGAGAGAAGATGTCAAGTGGTGCATCATTACCTACGACTAGGAATCAAGGTGCTTCGTCAATAGGAGTAGGTGGTGCACAAGTAGGAGTAGCAATGATGCCGATCATCCCAACGTTGTGGATACAACCACCAGCCTATGGAAAGTAAACTTGATGGTACAAATTACACCGTGTGGAAGTTTAAAATTACTTCTATCATTGATTCATATGAGCTTTTGGAGATACTTCTTGGGATTGATCATGAGCCCCAAGAAACACTTGATCCAAATAATCTTCGTCAAATGATCCTCCTAATGCTCATCTTTTGCATGCCTGGAAATGTAGAAATGCAGATGCACTTTGTGCTCTAGTTACAAGTACTAATCATAGTGTTGAGACTCTCATTCAACATACTACCAAGGCTTGTGAAGCATGGAACATATTGAGAAATCAATATGAAACTCTTTATCAGCCACGGATGCATAACTTGGAGAACGAGTTGGCAATAGAAAGGTTTGTTGATGGAGAGACTATTGAGGTGTTTATCACTCGCATAAAGAATCGACGAGATCAAATGGCAGGAGCACGTGTACAAAAGTCAAGCGAGGAGCTAGCTTGGCATTGTCTTTGAATTTTCCACCAAAGTTTGATGGTCTCGTAACTGCTCTCAATACACAAATTAGATTTCAACCACTAACATTTGTAGAATTCAGTGACTTACTCGTGGAGGAGGAGCTCTGGCTCAAGGCAAGGTGTGGTGGCAGCAAGGAGATGCTCCATTCACAGCAAATACCGAAAGAGGCAAAGTGGACCCTTCAAAATAATAGAATCATTCATAGCATGGCTGGGAGGAGAATAGAAGCATCTCTCTGTGTGTTGATAGAGTTGGATCGAGTAGGAAAAGGAGAGAAAACTTGGCATTGGTATTAGAGAAAGTAAGGTCATTGCTTCACGCATGCTCTAGATGGGATTTGAACTCGCATCACACAAATGGGAGGCAAATGATGTATCCAAAGAACCATGCCTCTATGATGTAAACTACAAAGAGCCGTCTACTATATAGCATCAGCTAACCCTAGAGAATGGGGGAAAATCAAGCAAGTGCAACTTGAAGAGGATCACGATAGCAATTAAAGAGCACCTTTTTCATTGAAGTGAGGTTGATATTGGCCTTCAATGTATGGAGAGATGTGTGATGACATTACAAAATATACTATGGAAAAAGATTGGATACAGTTGGAGACTTTGAAAGATACTTCTTCTCATAAGAGGAGGATGGAGAGAGGAGACTCCATGGAACTTCCATATAGTCGAAAGTCTCTTTGCAAAAGGAGGAGATATCCCATGCCTTTTCACTCCTACATAGGTACAAATTATGATTTTTTGTAACTTTTAACGTGTAATATGAGCGTCATTTAGGACGAGTTGAAGGAGGGAAATGAGGTATCCTTAGAGAGAGGAGCATGGACTTAAAGCTTTAAGGAAACTGATTTCTCAAGATTTGGTAGAGAAAAGACAAAATTTGACCTCTCCAAAGACCATTCTTCAACCATTTTATGAGATTTTCAGAAGTCAAATTGGATTAAATCTCCATTTTGGAGAGGAAGAAAGAAAGTAGACTAGGCATAAGTTTTTAGGGAGATCATATGTACGGAGATTATGAGGTATATACTCTCATCTGGAGTTAAGGATACCCTCAAAATACAAGAAGGCACAAGTTTAGGGTATTTCCAAGATAATCTACTTTCATGATTTTTTACATAAATTTCAGGTGCTATTTTTGGGAGGTAGCCATTTTGGGAAAGGAAATTGTGTTATGGCATGAATTGAAAAATGGTTACTTTAGTTCTATTTCTACAATGTGTCCTTCTGCTGTTTGGATTTTTTGCTCACTCTAAGAATAGCTTCATGGTTAAGACAATTAGACAATCGAGAGAGAGAGAGAGAGAAAGAGAGAGAGAGAGAGAGAGAGAGAGAGAGAGAGCGAGAGAGAGAGAGAGAGACTAGAGAATCGAGAGAGAGAGAGAGAGAGAAAGAGAGAGAGAGAGAGAGAGCGAGAGAGAGAGAGAGCTCAAAACTTATTTGATAAGCAAAGCAAGTTCTGAGCTGCTTCTCTCTCTCTCTCTCGATTGTCTAGTCTCTCTCTCTCTCACTCTTTCTCTCTCTCTCTCTTTTGTCTGATTGTCTTAACCATGAAGCTATTCTTAGAGTGAGCAAAAAATCCAAAGAGCTGAAGGACACATTGTAGAAATAGAACTTAAGTAACCATTTTTCAATTCATGCCATAACACAATTTCCTTTCCCAAAATGGCTACGTCCCAAAAATAGCACCTGAAATTTATGTAAAAAATCATGAAAGTAGATTATCTTGGAAATACCCTGCAAGAGAACAAGGATTACGACCACCACATGCTAGAGAGATGACTTTCCTCCCAACCAAATGCCTCTATATATAGCTCTCTCCAGGGGACTGCCTTCTTGGGCAGGTGGATGCTAATCATCCAAGTGTCAGCCATGTAACTACATGTGCGCCAAGTGTCCAGTGGATGCTTCTAGAAGGTTCTAGAGTTCTTTGGGCAAAATACTCTTCCCATGTACCTCATGGGGATTGAACCCAAGACCTCGTCCTTCACATCCTTGAGACTTAACCACTAAGCTAAGTGGTTCACTTGTTCACAAGAGCACAAGACCTCCTAGTAAGTCTAAAACTCGAGATCTTTGGTCATACACACGGATGACCAAACGGTGTCCAATTTCAGATCTGTCTGAACCGGCCAGACCCTTGGATCATAGACTTACTTTATTACATTCTTCCCCCCTTGGAAAATATTTTCGTCCTCGAAAATAGAGCTATATACATACTGTAGGCAACCCCCGAGCCTCATGTTCTAAAAGTGGAAGAACATGGTCATGTTCTAGAACTGGAAGAACATGTCTCATCTCTGTGGTGGCATCCCTGCCCAAATGATTCCAAACACTATCCAGGTTTGCACTTTGATAAACGGGACAAAGTACAAACTAGTGAAGAATAATAAGGGTGGATCTAATGACATCCCTGGCTAATTCACAGTTTCTGGATGTGCGATCTAGGCACAAACATGTGAACTAGGTGGATTCAAATTACTAGTCCATTTCTAGGCATAACTGGTGCATGGGCTTAGTAATGAAAGTGGGATTCTTATCCCTTGCAAGACTTTGAGAATTCTTGATTCACTTGAATTTGTTTTGGAGAACTTGAAGTTTGGTTGTCCCATACATCTAACTTTAGATGTCTGTATGATGTTTACTTTTATCTAACAGTTACTTGATTTTTTCACTCGACTAGAGGACTACTTTGTCCTTATGAGTTTAAAAATCCTTTGTAAACTGTAGGAGAAAGTTTACCATTTCGGTGGAATCAACCATACTAACTTCACCAATTCAAATTCAAAATGAAAATTGTCCAACTTAGGACTTTTTTCAAAGACTTTTAGCTGAAAGTTCTTGGGAATTGTCAATCTGATGAGCAATTCCTAACTTCCCTATTCTAGAGTATACTGGACTCCAGGAAATCATTTATGCTATAACTTGAAGCAAACTCAAATGAATAAGTCCACTTAGACTTATCATCTTTTGAAGATTGAAAAGGTTCTTGTACATAACATCTATCTAGGATGTTCAAGTTAGTTATTTTATTCTAACCGGCTAACCCTGGTCTTTTGCAAAAGGAATCAGATACCATATCTGAGTCAATTTCAAAAGATTTGGAAAGCGGAAAGAAATAACTAAGACTCTGTACAACCAATTCAAACTTCGAATATACATAAACTTGCTATGAGTCAAAGACTAGATGACTCAAGACTTTTTACTTTTCAAAGATCTATTTCAATAGGGATTTGAAGCATTTACTTTATCTTTAAGAGAAATAAGCTGGATTCTCAAAAAGATTCAAAGAAAATCAAAAACATCATCCAACCACAAGATACTAGTGTGGTAACCAACATCAGTGTATCGACCCACTGAGGTTACGCTGATGAGTTTTGTATTCAAATAATGCTTCACTTGAGACTAAGTTCAGGTCACATTCAATCTTTTTGACTCCGTGAATGCAATTCTTGTGCATTTCTTTGAGTCTAAAAGAGTGAATTTATCAAGTTACACTAGGAACTTGATACTTGACTTAGTCAATTGAATCTTTAGTTGAAAAGATCAACTCAAAGTAAAAGTCCAACTTCTTTCAGAAATTTATCAAATATTTCTGATCAATAACACTTAAGCTTGAAGTGTTCTAAGAAGATCTTGGAAGTTCCTTACTTCATATCTTCAATTTCCTTGATCTTGAAGTCATCTTGAAGTATCATAAGATACTTACTACTTTCATCCTTTACGAATTAAACTTTTCCTTGAAGTCTTAATTCCTTTGAGGATGAAACCTAACTTCAAAATCCAAACTAGGACTAAAAGATAATCATCATCCCACGGTCCGATGTCCCATTCCATCTTTCCTACATCAATCTGAGTATAAAATCTGGTGTCCCATACCACCCTATAATGTGTGGGTGATTCTTATCCTAAAGTCTAAACATCTCTTGATAGAGTACCTCAATTCTTTTACAAGAATTGGAAGTTTCAGGCATTACCTCTAACTAGATTTTCTAGGTTTTGATTCCTTCACATGATCGTCTCACAATCATGTGCTTTACCTTGGGAACTTGAAAACCTCTTAACAGAATATCAATTCTTCTTTACTGGGGTTTTCAAATGAAAACCAATCAGAATTCCAAGTTTCTTGAATTTCTCAAATTCAACTTCAATTGGTTATTCTTGACCAATTTTGTAGCGGAGTTTATGACTTCTTGTCTTTAGATTCCTTTCTATACTGGTGCTTTTAGGTACCTATCCAGGCCGGGGCTTTTTACAGGAATCTCTCTACTGCCTTAGTCTAAGCATCCGCTCATGCTTTTTGGATTTGTACCAAAATCCCTTTAAAGATAGGCAAACACTTATGTTTTACCTTCCATAGACTTAAGTACCTTCTTCACGGTTGCAGACTACATTTTTGGAATTCCTTCACTCTGTTCAGACTGGGAACAACTTACTTTTTTTTCACAGTTTTCCATCGAATAAATGGAACTTGAGTGAATAATTCCCAAAAGGAATTTTATTGCCAATACTTGGGCAATCTACAAAGTAGTTCTAATTGCACATTACTTGGACAATCATGGCCAAGATTGATCAAGTCTGGTTGATCTTGCGATAAAAATAAAGACTTAGTCTTTATCTTTAAGATCTCTTTAACTATCTTTAAGCTTCTTTGCTTACCTGCAGGATTTTAGAGATCTTTCCCTTTACACAAGTCCAAGCATACACTTATGCCTCTCAGATTCCAAAGCTAAGAATCTTTGATATACCTTTAGGTTATATCACTTATTTGGACTTAAATACCAAAACTGGTGGTTAGGGATTTACTGGGAACTACTTACTATATAACTTTTCTTGAAAGATGCTAGTCTCACGTCTGGGGAGATTTTTCTTTCAAGAACTTTTTTATTCCTATCAAGTAATACTAGGCTATAATTTGAAGCAAATGATTCATCTTGGAATTTTTTGCTTTCCAGTCTAATGATTCATCTTGGAATCGTTTGTAAAAAGAACATTTGAAAGAACTTCTTTCAAATAATATCCAAAAAATTTACTGATTCAATTGTATTCATTTCCTGTGTATCAAACTAGAGACGAAATATCACATTTGCCAGTATGAAAGTTTAAGTTGAACTTTCATTTATGTGATATCGACTTGTATTCTTGAGTTTGATACAAAACTCATTATTATTGGTCAATCTTCAGATGTTACTAGAGTCCTTTAAACATATTTCACCAATCAAAATTATGTTTAAAGTCCAAGCATCTATTGATGATTGATCCAATAGTAATGTTACTGTGAACACAACTTTGAACTTTATAACTTGTTTAGGAGAAGTTCATGGATTCAAGATCCATTTCTTGGAACTTTCTACTCCTAAATAAAAAGTTCACACTTGCTTCAAGTCTTTAGGAACTTATATTATTTCCTAAAGATTGCTTAGCTAGTTGCATCATTTACCAGAGATGCAATTATAGAATCTAACATCCTTTTATGGATATCAAGGATCAATTGATGTTGAGGTTTAACCTTTGATTTCCATCACCCCTTGGGATGAAAATTTATAAAAGCTTGGTACCTTTATATCTTGGCAAAACATTTATATCCTAAAGAGGTTTTGCCTGCATCATTCCTTGGACCTATCATATAATATGAATTTATGTGTATTTTGGGAAGAGTTCATGAATCAATTAAGATCCTCTACTTGGAACATCTACCTTCCCAAAAATAAATTCATCTTAAACATGGTAGGAGAATGATCTCACATGAAGTAGAAGGCTTGACTATTTCATATCTCTATTCCAAAAAGTTACTTACCGAGGTTTCATCATGAGATACAAATCTTGAAACCACAAGAAACTTCTTTAAAACTTTCGAAATCTTCTGAATAGAAGAGTGCTCATGGAACTTTGGAAATATAGTTGATGTTCTCATCCAACCTTGGGATGCTTGAGAAGTTACATAAAGTATGTAACTAATCAAGTAAAGCTTATCCGCATGACTTTCTAAGTACATCCAGGACTTAGGGTCATCATACATCACAAAAGAGTTTGCAAGTAATTAAATTTTCTTGGTTATCAAGAAAATTTATTACTTAACTTTCTCCTAGTGCTTACTTATACCTAGCAAGACATCTAACATACTTAATTCTCATTAAGTATTTATGTTTGATAGTAGAGTATCGACTTGGGAAGAAATTGACTAATTACTTGAGTTGCAAACTAGAACTAGTATGTCTTTGCAACTAACTAGTCCTTGGTCTTCCCTAATGTCAAACTGCGAGCTTTACAAAGTAAGCTAAATACTAAGAGAGTACATTTTCATATCTACTTGCAAACAGCATTCCATTCTTCCATGCAAATGCATGTATCTACATGCAAAAGCATATGTTCACATGCGTATGCATGCATGTTCTTTGCATGCTCAAAAAATAATACAATAATCATGCATAAACTTGATGCACGATTTTTTCCTTGTACTAAGAATGTATATCATGCAATCCTGATGCATGAATATCCTTTCCTTTGTCCTAATGCACTATGATATAAAAACATACCCTTGAAGTGCAATAGAAAACTTACTCAATGGAAAGGAAATATGTATTTAAACTACCAAAATACATTCTTTGATGCACAAGGATCTTTTTGAAATCAAGTCTTTCCTTAATGCAAACTAATGCTTGGAATGAAAAATGGATTAATTCATTATTCTAATCTAGACTTAATCAATTGAAATCTTGGCTATTTCAATGTGCATCTATGATTAAGTGTAGAATAATGAAAACAAGATAAATCAAGCATTAAGGCCAAGCAGAAACTGGAAAATACTTAGCTTTGATCAAAGCTTCGTCCATCCCTTGATCCTTTGGAAGAGTGATTCATCCTCTTGATCCTTGCGAGGAGCTATTCACCATTCTTGGAGCTTCCTCATCAAGAAATAGTCTTGGATGACTTGGTCCGTCGTGGTCGACTAACTTCGGCCTCCGGATCTTCACTTCACAGCTCCAATTCCTTCAAGCTTTGCTCAATCTTTGATTCTTCTTGGATGGATGAGAGTTGGGCTTGCACTTCAGCTCTGCTTACTGCTTTAGGACACTCTGCTCTGCACTACAAAACAAGCAAATCCGGCTGGGTGCGTGGCTACGTGAGCCTCCTCCCAAAGAACCCATCTGAGTTCGATCCCTAGCAGATGCAACGGGCACAGAAAGCGACGTTCTGTTTTGTTCCTTTCGGAAATCTTCTGCAACGCTCGGTTACAACAGAAGATGAATCTCTGCAGATGTTTGGAGCGTGAACGCCCGTCGACGTGATGGATAGGCGGCAATCCTCTTTAATGGATGGTTGCGGGTTCGAGTCTCACAGGCCGTCCCTCTATTACCCCACCAATATGAGTCCTTCTACTCATTTTGCAACCTCTATCTCGAGGTAGATCAGCCAAGCGAATTTGGGACCACCTTCTGCACACCCGCAAGCGGCAAGAATGATTGCCTACAAAATTTAAATGACGAACGAGAGTGGATGATTGGTGAAATAAAGATCTACATATAGAGAGCATGAAGATGGTGAAATCTTTCAAGGTCTCCATGGAAGCATGAGGAAGATGATGAGCCTAGCAAGGTCACCATGAAAGCTTGCCTAGAGCTCTGATACCAATGCAAGAGAACAAGGATTACGACCACCACATGCTAGAGAGATGACTTTCCTCCCAACCAAATGCCTCTATATATAGCTCTCTCCAGGGGACTGCCTTCTTGGGCAGGTGGATGCTAATCATCCAAGTGTCAGCCATGTAACTACATGTGCGCCAAGTGTCCAGTGGATGCTTCTAGAAGGTTCTAGAGTTCTTTGGGCAAAATACTCTTCCCATGTACCTCATGGGGATTGAACCCAAGACCTCGTCCTTCACATCCTTGAGACTTAACCACTAAGCTAAGTGGTTCACTTGTTCACAAGAGCACAAGACCTCCTAGTAAGTCTAAAACTCGAGATCTTTGGGCATACACACGGATGACCAAACGGTGTTCGATTTCAGATCTGTCTGAACCGGCCAGACCCTTGGATCATAGACTTACTTTATTACATACCCTAAACTTGTGCCTTCCTATATTTTGAGAGTATCCTTACCTCCAGATGAGAGTATATACCTCATAATCTCCCTACATATGATCTCCGTAGAAACTTATGCCTAGTCTACTTTCTTTCTTCCTCTCCAAAATGGAGATTTAATCCAATTTGACTTCTAAAAATCTCATAAAACGGTTGAAGAGTGGTCTTTGGAGAGGTCAAATTTTGTCTTTTCTCTACCAAATCTTGAGAAATTACTTTCCTTAAAGCTTTAAGTCCATGCTCCTCTCTCTAAGGATACCTCATTTCCCTCCTTCAACTCGTCCTAAATGACGCTCATATTACACGTTAAAAGTTACAGAAAATCATAATTTGTACCTATGTAGGAGTGAAAAGGCATGGGATATCTCCTCCTTTTGCAAAGAGACTTTCGACTATATGGAAGTTCCATGGAGTCTCCTCTCTCCATCCTCCTCTTATGAGAAGAAGTATCTTTCAAAGTCTCCAACTGTATCCAATCTTTTTCCATAGTATATTTTGTAATGTCATCACACATCTCTCCATACATTGAAGGCCAATATCAACCTCACTTCAATGAAAAAGGTGCTCTTTAATTGCTATCGTGATCCTCTTCAAGTTGCACTTGCTTGATTTTCCCCCATTCTCTAGGGTTAGCTGACGCTATATAGTAGACGGCTCTTTGTAGTTTACATCATAGAGGCATGGTTCTTTGGATACATCATATGCCTCCCATTTGTGTGATGCGAGTTCAAATCCCATCTAGAGCATGCGTGAAGCAATGACCTTACTTGCTCTAATACCAATGCCAAGTTTTCTCTCCTTTTCCTACTCGATCCAACTCTATCAACACACAGAGAGATGCTTCTATTCTCCTCCCAGCCATGCTATGAATGATTCTATTATTTTGAAGGGTCCACTTTGCCTCTTTCGGTATTTGCTGTGAATGGAGCATCTCCTTGCTGCCACCACTCCTTGCCTTGAGCCAGAGCTCCTCCTCCACGAGTAAGTCACTGAATTCTACAAATGTTAGTGGTTGAAATCTAATTTGTGTATTGAGAGCAGTTACGAGACCATCAAACTTTGGTGGAAAAATTCAAAGACAATGCCAAGCTAGCTCCTCGCTTGACTTTTGTACACGTGCTCCTGCCATTTGATCTCGTCGATTCTTTATGTGAGTGATAAACACCTCAATAGTCTCTCCATCAACAAACCTTTCTATTGCCAACTCGTTCTCCAAGTTATGCATCTGTGGCTGATAACGAGTTTCATATTGATTTCTCAATATGTTCCATGCTTCACAAGCCTTGGTAGTATGTTGAATGAGAGTCTCAACACTATGATTAGTACTTGTAACTAGAGCACAAAGTGCATCTGCATTTCTACATTTCCAGGCACGCAAAAGATGAGCATCAGGAGGATCATTTGACGAAGATTATTTGGATCAAGTGTTTCTTGGGGCTCATGATCAATCCCAAGAAGTATCTCCAAAAGCTCATATGAATCAATGATAGAAGTAATTTTAGACTTCCACACGGTGTAATTTGTACCATCAAGTTTACTTTCCATAGGCTGGTGGTTGTATCCACAACGTTGGGATGATCGGCATCATTGCTACTCCTACTTGTGCACCACCTACTCCTATTGACGAAGCACCTTGATTCCTAGTCGTAGGTAATGATGCACCACTTGACATCTTCTCTCTTTTGTCATTTAGACCTCTACAACCTCTGTGTTTTTGCTTTTGCACCACTCAGAGCCTCTTGAGCTCTGATACCATGTAAGAAATGTTGATATATTTAGGTAGTGATGTGTGTGAGCACACTAGGACCGTCGGGGCACTTTTTTCCCTTGTTAGGAGGTTTTTTTCCCTCAGCTTGTATATACACTTATTGCCCTAACAGGTTTCTTATCTTTGTACATTCTAGTGGTAATACATTCAGTATTGTGTTATGCTCCAAGCTTCTTTCTCTTCCTTGTGCTGTTTGCGTGCTTCTACAGACGTCGAACTCCATCAATAGGTATCAGAGGAGGTCGTCGCTTCATCTAGGGCATCGTCGACACTCCTTGGGTTGCAATCTCAGAATCCCACAAATTTTGGTGAGCATCTTTTGCTCCTTTTGGCCTCTAAATGCACTATCGCAATGCTTGTGTAGGCTATTTCGTCTTTTTTTGCCAAAGGTATATACTAGTTTTGGTTCGCTAGTATAAGCATCTCAAAGTCTTCTATAGGTCTAGCAGAATTCATCTGGGAAGTTCTGTTCAACATTTTGAGATACAGTCAATTTTTTGCATCAAGGTATTTTAGTCATCGGCCATGGCTAAAAGCAGTGATGTATTCCGTATGTTGGTTGTTAAGGAAAGTTGGATGGTACAAACTACCCTTTATGGGCTTATACAATGCGACATGTATTGGTTGCAAAAGGACTGTGGAACATTGTGTAGGGTGTTGAAAAATGTCCTATCACACCTGTAACTGGTACAACTGCAGGTACTGAAGCTGATGCAGAAGATGTCGAAGATGATGATATTCTGCATATTCCTGTTTGTGCTACCGTTTCTATTGTAGCTACTATAGAGCAAATTCGTTGGGGTGGCAGAGATGCCCAAGCACATGCATTGATAGCTTTGTCTATCAAAGGTGCCATTATTCCTCACATACGCTCTTGCAGAACAGCTAAGGATGCTTGGGATACACTTACCACATTGTACCAAGCTAGGAATGAGGCTCATGTTGCTTACCTCCAAAGATAGTTGGAGATTGAGCACATGAATGAAGGTGATTCTATGGACAGTTTTCTAACAAAGATCCAAGACTTGAAGGAACAGTTGATTTCTGCTGATGAAGTTATACCAGATAGCTCACTTGTGAAGACCGTTCTGAATAGTCTTCCTGATTCATATCAGAGTTTTGCTTCTACTCTTCGGTTGATGATGAAAGGCAATCCAAATGCCTTGTCATTTGAGGATCTAGTCTTTGTTCTGATCCAAGAAGATCAGTTGAGACAGAATAGGTCCATTATGTGTGTTGCAGATCAAGCTTTCCTGACTAGTCAGAAGGGCAAAGGAAAATGGAGCTCTTCAATTAGTAAGAAAAAATATGCTAATTCTGCACATTCGAAGAAGGAAGACAAAGATGAGAAGAAATCAGAAAAGGAGAAATTGTTTTGCAAGTACTATAAAGGAAATGATCTATCATAAAGAACTCTCCTAGACTGGCAGCAAAAGTAGCAAAAACAAAAGAGGTTGGAATGGTTGTTGCAGAGGCCTCTACTCCAAAAACAGAGTCCGCTAACCTTGTGCAGGATGAAGAATGGGCGTTTACTATTGTTTGTAGTTTTGACCCATCTTCTCATGAGCATTGCATGTCCCCAGAAGACTCAGATGTTTGGTACTTTGACAGTGGGGCGACCAAATATATTACCTCGCATCATAGTTTCTTCTCTTTACTCGAACCTGCACCTATAGGGAATACTCTTACATGTGCCAACAACTCCTCTTATCTTGTTATGGGAGTTGGTAAGATCATTTTGACTACTACTGATGGTAGTTCTTTCACTTTGACAGATGCTTTATTTGTGCCAGGGATCAAGAAGAATCTGTAATCAGTTTCAGCTTTAGCTAAGATTGGCTTGGTTATGAAATTTTTTGATGACAGCTTTATAGTTCATGATCTGTCAAATGGTGATGTGATTATTGCGTCTACCATTTTATGTCCTGGGTTGTATAAGCTCATAGACTACGAAAGATCTGTGAATGATTCGGCATGTGTAGTACATGATTCTGAGGCTATGTGAGATGCAAAGCTTTCGCATGCATGCTTTGGTCATCTGAATTTTGCTAGTCTACTATGCCTGCAGAAATCTGAAATGGTGTCCTCTTTACCCAAACTTATGGCACCTGGAAAACATGTTTGTAAAGACTGTATTTTAGGTAAAATGCAATGTTCCTCATTTCCAAAAGATGGTTCAGTTCAGGCTATTCAAAAATTGCAGCTTGTACATAGTGATGTTTGTGGTCCTATGTAGATACCTTCTTTTGGAAATTGTCTTTACTTTGTGACTTTCACCCATGATTTTTCCAGGCGTGCATAGGTATATCCATTGAAAGCAAAGGACGAAGTGTTCATGTGCTTGAAATAGTTTTTGGTTTTGGCTGAAAATCTATCAGCATGTAAAATGGGCACCCTCCATTCTGATCGAGGGATGGGGGGATATATGTCTTCTGATTTTAATGCATTTCTCACTGAAGGTGGGATAAAACACCAGTGTACAATGCTGTATACACCTCAATAGAATGGAGTTGCTGAATGGAAGAATAGGTCACTCATGGAGATGGCGAGGTGTATGGTCAAGAGTCAAGCTTTACCACATAGTTTCTAGATTGAGACTATCATGTGTGCAACATATGTACTTAACAAGTGTCCCACTAAAGCATTGGAGTATATCACTCCATATGAGTCTTGGCATGATCGCAAGCCATCTGTTGCACATCTGCATGTTTTTGGTTGTTTGGCATATGCATTAGTGCTTGAACAACATTGCAAAAAACTGAATGATAAAGCAGTAGATTGTATTTTTGTTGGATATAGTTCTGAAAGTAAAGGCTATCGTTTGTATCATCCACAAACTAATGGCATTCTGGTTAGCGGTCATGTTGTTTTTGTGGAAGATGCTATTCAGC
The DNA here is from genome assembly GCA_020310875.1 of Ceratopteris richardii. NCBI lineage: Eukaryota > Viridiplantae > Streptophyta > Polypodiopsida > Polypodiales > Pteridaceae > Ceratopteris > Ceratopteris richardii. Next base: position 101,881,138 of record CM035412.1, read on the forward strand.
CATTGCTTTCATGTACTAAGGAGAAAACTGTTAGCTCCAAAGACATGTATGATACTTTGCTGCCTCTTTTATAGGTGGATAGTCTAGTGCTAATCCTAATGAGGCAACTTATCAACCTTTGCAGGTTTCATGTGATGATGCAAATTATCCCATTTCTGATGTAGATTTACATGATGCACTTGTTGATGAGAGAGCTGATATTGAGGAGGAAAAAACTATGCCAAAATGGTTGGTGCAGACTTTGCATGACAAAACTTAGATGCACCTCTGTCATATCGTACTAGATGAGGCTCTCATTGTGCCTCTTTTGAATCAGATTGCTATGCTATAGCTGGGTCTAGTCTCTGTGATGAGACTGAGCCTATTTCGTTTGATGAAGCACAAAATTCAAAAAATTGGATGGCTGCTATGCAATCTGAATATGATGCCACAATGAAGAATGGTACTTGGTCTTTATATGACTTGCCTCCTAGCAAGAAAGCCATTGGTACTAAGTGAGTATACAAGCTGAAGCGTAAACCTGATGGTACAGTTGACATGTATAAGGCTAGGCTTGTTGCAAAGGGTTATGCGTAGGAAAGAGGCATTGATTTTGATAACACCTTTTCTCCTACTTGCCGAATGACTACTGTTCATAGCATCTGTGCACTTGCAGCTCATCATGGTTGGAATGTACATTATTTGGACATTAAAACAACTTTTTTGAATGGTGACTTGCATGAAGAAGTGTATGTTTTTCAACCCTCTGGCTTTGTGTAGAAAGGGCATGGAAACCAGGTGTGCAGGTTAAAGAAGGCATTATATGGTTTAAAGCAAGCACCATGTGCTTGGTATGAAAAGATACATGCCTATCTGATTGCACATGGTTTTGAGAACAATCCAACTAAAAGCACCTTATATTTCAAGCGTGCTAATGATGTACTTCTGATCATTGTGGTGTATGTTGATGACATGTTGCTTAGTGGTCCTCATGAGAAGCATATTGCTGATTTCAAGGCTGATTTACATGCCTCATTTGAGATGTCTGACTTGGGGCATTTGCATCATTATTTGGGCGTACATCTTTCTTAAAAACAAAAGATTATGCTTATATTGTGAAGACAGAAAAAGATCCAACCACATATGAAGAAGCTAAAGGTAAAAAAAATTGGGAGAAGGCAATGCAAGAAGAGTATGATGCTCTACTTGAGAATGAGACATGGGAATTGGTGTCAAAACCAAAGAACCAGAAGGTAATTGGATGTAAGTGGGTGTATAAGACAAAAAGGTTTGCAAATGGTGAGGTGTGTAGATACAAAGCTAGACTTGTGGTTAAAGGTTATGCCCAATTTATGCACGTTGATGGTGGAATGGGTTTGTGTGAAGTGAAATATATGACATATTATTGCAGTGTTTTGGCCTTGAAGACTATAAGCCTATTTCCACTCCTATGGAGACAGGTTTATGATCAAGTCTTCATGATGCTGGAGATGCATTTGATGTTCTTCTCTATCAGCAGGCTATTGGATGCTTAATTTACTTACGCATTACTCGACCAGATATTCAGTTTGTTGTCTCACAGATAAGCAAGTTTATGCATTGCCTAGGAGTCACGCATTGGAAGGCGGTTAAGTGCATCTTTCGCTACTTGGGTGGTACTCGACTACTTGGGTTGTTTTATGCCAATGGGGGATCATTACCGCCAGATTTGCATGCTTTTTCTAACTCTGATTGGGCTAGTTGCTATGACACTCGTGTGTCCACTAGTGGTTTTTGCTTCATGCTTGGTAGCTCATGCATATCTTGGCTGAGCAAGAAGCAGCCTGCTGTGAACACTTCTAGTTGTGAGGCTGAGTATAGGGAAGCTTTCACAACGACTATTGAGTGTGTGTGGCTCAGACGCTTTATGGCTGATTTGGGTGTTGGTCAGTGTTCTGCGACCACCATCTTCACTTACAGTCAAAGCGCATTGGCAGTTACGAGGAACCCTGTGTTCCATGCTCGCACTAAGCACATTGAGGTGCATTATCATTATGTCAAGGAGAGGTTCTCTACTGGGGAGATCAGCTTGGAATATGTGCCCACGTAGGAGAACATTGCAGACCTTTTCATGAAGGCTCTGCCTAGGGAGAAGTTTGAAGTTTTCTGCAAAGCGTTGGGCTTATTTCCTTTTGTGGATTGATTTCACATAGCTTGGAACTTCCTTATACATGAGTGCCAGCTCCTTGTTCACCGCATCACTCCTAGGGGGGATTTGTTGATATATTTAGGTAGTGATATGTGTGAACACACTAGGACCATCGGTGCACTTTTTCCCTCTTTCGGAGGTTTTTTCCCCTAGCTTGTATATATGCATATTGCCCTAACAGGCTACTTATCTTTGTACATTCTAGTGGTAATACATTCAGTATTGTGTTGTACTCCAAGCTTCTTCTTCTTGCTTGTGTTGTTCACGTGCTTCTGCAAACGTCTAAGTCCAACAAGAAAATAGCAGCGCAACAGAATAGACTAATAGAGAGAGTCGAGAGAAAAACACAGACAAAGATAGATGCAGACTAAGAGATAGAGAACTTAGATTCTCAAATTTCCAAGAGTAATTCAGCTACAACGATGGTGCTATCCACCCGTATGCTCCCAATGTGGAGCTTAGATGGTCATCTAGACAGACTCTAGATGAAGGGCTTACTAGTGTGCAATGGTATGTAAAGCTGAACGTGGGCCATGCTTATATAGCTTTTAGAAGGTGATTTGGCATAGATTTAAAAAATATCTACAGGACTAGAAGTCCTATCGTCTCGGCCCTATGGGAGGGCAAGCCACCCCCCCTACGCTCCTTTCATTAAGGTTCTATGGGGAAACCACGCCACACCACAAGGCCTTTATTTTTGCCTTGAATGGCAACCGAGTGGCCTGGAAGTTTATGCCCTTCCTAACCCTATATCTAGGCTCACAAAGATCATCTATAACCATCAACAGTGACACATAGGCCTCATTTAACTTGGAAATTAAGATTCCACAAATGTTCGGGCTCTCACAATGGCTTCTCCTCATAATGGGGGCCTTACAGCTTAGAGCACCATGGATCATTTGTGGTCACTTGAGGGTGAAGTATTGAGTATATCTAACATTATTCAATTTGTTTATGCCCATTTGTTGCTTACTCATTTTGTGTATATGGATTCCACCTTTGATATCGGTGTTTAGTTGTGGATGCTAATTATGCCATTGATTATACGATGGATTCGTATTTTCATAAGTTTGATCCTTGTGCTTGATTTTCTCTTGGGAAAAGATATTTATTCTAGAATGTATAGCTCCCTTTGAGCTCTTCTATATAACTCTCTTGTCCACTGCTTGGTCACATAAAACTCTAACTTCTTCTTCCTCTTCTTCTTGTTCTTCTTGACCGGAGCATATGGATTGTCCCCTCATAATAATATTAGCAGGTGTATATTCATCTCTAATAGGGCTTTTGTTGGCTAGCTCTCCGTGATCAAGAAAATATCCGTTCTTTCTTCACATAAATATAACCTATAACCGAAGTGCAAACCACAATCATACTCTTTCATCAGGTTTTACATATAATGTCGGAATCTAGCTTACAACCGACTTGCGACAACATTTAGTCGTTGATGTATAGTGTCGTTCCGACTCCTATTCGCTTGTATTCTAAACCAGAAAAAAAAGGAAGAAGAAGGAAGAGGCTATTAATTGCACCACCGTTGATAATTGCGTGGTGAAGTTGTAATTCGTTGAGCAAAGGAGACGGTAATGATGTGATTTCAACTACTGTTATGGCCGCTTGGTTGAAGCAGAAGAGCGGCGTTAGGAGAAACGGAGCATTCGCCGTCAAAATGTATTCTTATCATTCAGCGCGCTCTCAGTTCACCCGCTTTTGTTGTTGAAGTCCTCCTGGTTAGAAGAGGGCATTGGGCACCATAAAACCTTCCGGGTTCTTCTTTCCCAAGTGGAGATTTACATACGTTCATTCATACATAGATACACACATACCATAGCAAGCCTCTGGTCCGACGTGCATGGCTGGTCCAACGATGCCATGGATTGCCTCAGTTATGGTGATGGCGCTGGTCTCCGTCATTATGGCAGAGGAGGTGGATTTACAGGATCACATGCTGAGCCAGGGAGAAGGGGAGATGAAGTTGGGATGGCATCACCACCACTTCTTGGGACATCACCATTTCAAGCACAAAGCTCAAGAAGCTGCCACGCCTCCTTCAGCGAGCCCTGCGGAAGGAGGAGATTCCGGTGGTGGCGGTGAAGCTGAAGCTGAGGGAGGAGGAGATTCCGGTGGTGCTGAAGCTGAAGCGCAGGGAGGAGGAGGTTCCGGGGGTGGTGCTGAAGGTGAAGCTGGTGCAGGAGGAAGCTCTGGTGCTGAAGGAGCAGAAGGTGCTGCTAAAACCTCGAGTACACTACATGCGGGAGGACCTGTTGTCGCCGCTACCGCCAATAACCACAAGAACAGTACAGATGGAACATCGTCGCCCGTGGTTTCCGCTTCCACGATCAACCAAAAGAACGGTACAGATGTGGCGTTGTCACCTGTGGCTGCGGCTGTAGCAGTCGGAGCTTCGGAGACACTCTCGGGTCGGCCACATGTGTAAATAGGATGCCAATAGCGCTTGCTTTGCTTATCAAATAAGTTCTTCTCTCTCTCTCTCTCTCTCGATTGTCTAATTGTCTTAATTATTCTTAGAGTGAGCCAAAAATCCAAAGAGCTAAACAACACATTGTAAAAATAGAACTTAAGTAACCATTTTTCAATTCATGTCACTGTCTCTCTATGTGCACATAATTGTCTCTCTATGTGCACTATTATGTTACTCTTTTAATATTGTCTTTCGCTCTCTGCATAAATTTTGCTCTCTCTCTCTCTCTCTCTTTCTCTCTCTCTTTTTCCATTGAGCTTTCTAGAAACCGCAACCTTCAGAACTAGAATTACATTCTTACTCTCTCTCCTTCTTTCTCTCCACCTCTGATGTGCAGAGAAATCCGGTTTTACTTCCTATTTTATTACTTTTTCATTGTTGTGTGGATCTCATGGACAAGGTATAACTAATATAATCGGTCTTTAGCATGTTCTGACTCATATTTTAACTATATTTGGTACACCACCAACACTCCAAGCCACAATGCGTTGTGTTTCAAGTGTGTCATTATCAATCATATTCGATCATTCAAAACCAGGGATGCTTGGGATACTCTTTCCACATTGTATCGAGAATGAATTGAGGTTCATCTTGGTGACCACTATAATTATCTAGAGAAGAATCATATGATTGCTTGAAAAACATCAGATAGTTCAAGTGTGTAGAGCATTCTCAATGGATTGCTTGACTCCTACAAACTACTGTGTCTCACCTAATTGATAATGAAACCAGCCCAAATTCCTTAAGAATCTTAAGATTTTAGCTTTTTATCTCTTTTGTAAATGCAAAGAAGGAAGGAAAAAATGAGCATCAATACAAGTAAAAATAGTTTTGAAAGTATTGAAATGCCAATAATAATCATATTATAAAGAAGTGTCCAAAACATACTACTAAGGATGCAAATAAGAAAAGAATGAAGTATGGCTATTGCAAAGACATCTACTTCTTAAACTAAGTCTTCAAATGATAAGGAGAGTGAAGAATGCCTATTTACTACACAATGCAATTATGATCGGCCATCTCATGATCATTTTAACTTTCTTCTTCAATTAGATTTTTGGTACTTTGAGCTCTGTACAACCAAATATATCACCTCTCAACATGGTTTTCTAACCTCACTCAATCCTAATCGTACAACAAATCATCACATGTACCTCTCACTTCATCTCTCTCTCTATTTCTTTCTCTCTCTCTCTATGTCTCCCTCTCATTCACTATCTCTCTCTTTCCATCTTTCTATTCCTCCGCTCTCTCTCTCTCTCTTCCCTAATTCTTCTCTCTAAATCCACCATCTCCACCTCAATGTATTCCTCTGTATTAAAAGGTATTTGTGAATCTCTCTGTCTCCCTCTGTGTCTCTATAATATATCTATCGATCTATCTATCTATCTACCTATCTATTTATCGATCTATCTATCTATCTACCTATCTATCTATCTATCTATCTATCTATCTATCTATCTATCTATCTATCTATCTATCTATCTATCTATCTATCTATCTATCTATCTATCTATCTATCTATCTATCTATCTATCTATTTGTCTCTGTGTGTGTGTATCTATATGTATCTGTATATGTATATGTATATGTATATGTATATGCATATGCATATGCATATGCATATGCATATGCATATGTATATGTATATGTATATGTATATATATGCCTCCTCTTCTCTACACACACATTGATTGCACTTCACCCTTCTTCTTGCCTCTCTCTCTCTCTCTCTCTCTCTCTCTCCTCTCTCTCTCCCTCTATCTATCTATCGATCAATCAATCTCTCTCCCTCTCATTCACTATGACTCAACCTTTTTCCTCCCTCTCTCTTTCTCTCTCTATCTACCTCATTATGAATCTATTTTTCACTATCATACATGCATAATCTCTCTCTCTCTCTCTCTCTCCCAATATCTCTTGGCCTTGTGCATCTCTACAATGCAAGTAAAACCTCGAATTCTCTCCCTCATCTCATCTCTCTATCTATTTCTTTCTTTCTCTCTCATTTTCTCTCATTCTCTCTCTCTCTCTCACACACACACACTCTCTCTCTCTTGCAATCTATCATCTTTGTGTGTATGTGTGTCATTAACTCAACCTCTCTCCGCGCTTTGCATCTCTCATTAGGAAAAAGGGTGAACCCTGCATGGGCCTTGTAAGGATCCCTAATTTTCAGGGATTAAGCCTCATTCTGCTGTTGTCTAAGGGGACAAAGTGCATTTAATAGGGCACTTTTTAGTAGGCTGGAGTAGGCTTTTTTTAAGGCTTACTAGGCTCCTCTCTCTCTTCTTTTAGAGAGAGAAAAAGGGAATCTACTTTCCACATCATCAAACTCGAGCATGTATGGGAATAGAAAAATGATTTTTTTTTAAAAGTCTCAATTTCAGTGTTTATTTACTTAAAAGGGCTCATTTTTTAATATATATGTCAGAAGTGACCTTTTTTGAGTTTAGTTTTTCATTTTCCTTTTGAAAAAGCAATATTTTTAAAATCCCTCCAAAAGTAGAGTGCCACATCATCAAATCCGTAACTACTCTTCACCCAAAAAATGACTTTTTCAAAATTTCAACATTTTTGGCTATTCTCAGTGGAAAAACACACTGTGACCCATCCTCATCCAAGAAAACAAACTTTTCTTGAGAAAATCATGCTCTAGCATCTCTTCCAAACAAATTTCTGGTCTCTTTCTCAGTATTGTTTAATTGTTGGAAAAGATGGTGTTGACACCTATTACAAACCTCACATTAGGACGTCCTCATGCCCTAGCATCAACAAGTATCCATGTTCGTGTGCCCAGAGAGTTTGCTCCAAATACACAATGCAACAATGATGTGAACTCTCAAAATGAGCGTCGTGAAGCTGGAGAAAAGAATATTGATCTTTGGACTCATGGTTCATTATACCCTCCTGATCCAATGTCTTCTTACCATCCAACATTCCATAACCTCTCAACTTTACTTCAGTTCATCGGTGCCGGTAAAGCTGGGCTCTTAGGTTATTGTCAACGATTATCTACACATTCAACTGCCATTACTAAGTATTGGATTCAACAATATCAACTAAATCATACAAGGTTGGTCACTTTTGAAAGCACAATCATATCTTTACAAGAAAAGCTTGCAGAGCTTGAAAAGCATATGGAAGAAAAGGAGAGAACAATTGAGGAATTTAAAAACACTGTCCAACACTTGAGAGAGACTCCACTTGGGATGCGACGTAGAAGACGATCATTAACATCCTTTGACTCTCTTTCAATTGGTGGTGGAGCACGCAAACGACGAGTTTTTGCAATAAGGTTTGGCTTGTATTTGTTTCTCTTTTTGGAAGACTTTTATATGTATATATATATATTTTTTTTTCTTGTTATGTAGATCATTCGTTGAAGATGTTAATGCATCATCAACAACAGAGGATCAATTCAAGTTATTAAATTCTTGTTTGACCAACAAGCAGGTGGTTAGTATTTTGGAGTCACGGATAGGAAACCTTATCAAGAAGAAAGTGATTAAAGATTTCACAAAAAAGTTACAAGATATTATCACTCCTAGAGACGTGCAGATGGTATGTGATGAAGCAAGAATTAGTACTAAAGGATACAGTGCATTGTACAACCTTTTGAAGCATTCATTAGAAAGAGAAGGTATTTTACAGAATATGTTTCCATCTCCTTACAAGGTATCGCTAAAGAAGTCAATGTCCAATGAAGATATAACTAGTATTCTTGGAAACTACTTATATATAGAGGATATTATGCCTATGTCTATTTATCATTTATCTACATCCAAAAAAGAGTTGAAAAGCGCAGTTGGAAATGGATTTCCTTACACAAAGTACAACAACATATTCGTGGATTTGGAGAGGCTTCAACAGGCAATGGTTCAATTTTACAAATCTACTATACCAGGTATGTGCACTATTGTTACCTTGATATACATTGTATTTTGATGTTATAAAGATTTTGCTAATTTATGCAGATTGTAATACCAAATTACAGTTTATATTAAAGTTAGATGAATGCCAGATTATAAAGGGATGACGAATGGAGAGATTGAGTTTGACACTCATGAATGAAGCTATGAGAAATGCCATATCTGATGAAAGTTGTAACTCTAGCTCTAAGTCTACATATAGTGTTCAATCCGAGAAAGAAATATGGTGGTTAGGTGCTATTGAAGTACCTAAAGAATCCAATGATGTTCTTTCATGGATTTTTAGTAGGACCCCATGGATCACTAAAGTAATACTTTCTCAAATTCATGGTGCAAAGCTCCACATAGAAAACTTTGGTGATTTTGAGATAGATTGGCACTTTGGTGGGGATTTAAAAACTATCAAATGCATGTTAGGTTGCAAGCAAGGTGCATCTGCTCGTTATCCATGTCCATTTTGTACTCGAGGCTACAAAGTAACAAAGGGACAACAAAAAGTACTATCTAGCTTAGATGAATACATAGATGCACCTACTTCCACGGAATGGGATAGACCTTTGTTAAGGTGTCCTATGTTAGAAATACCTAACCGTGAAACATTAGATAAAGATTGGAATCCCATTATTCCATTTCCATTAGTTAATGTTCACTTTTGCACATTGCATGCTTTCATGAGAATATTTGATAGATTATTGAAGCTCCACATAGAATATGCATTTTCCATGAAGCCAATTGATAAATCTGTACAAGCAATCAAAAAATTGGAAGAGTTGCTTAATTCGATTGGTTGTCATGGTGGTAATGTAACTCTAGTTGTCAAAAAACCTGGTGAATCGCAAAATAGTTTGCAACAATAGTCGAAAGTTGCAAAACTTGCAAGATTTAATCAACACAACTTAGCTAGTGAAAAATGGAAGTCATCATTGGGACCTTTACGTCATGCTCAATGGCAGGCTACAAGAACACGAGAGGGTTCATCATGGAAGTGAAGTCATTTAATACATTCATGGCATTTTCTGAATAATTCATAAGGTTTGCTACACACTAATCTCTTGTTTGCAATTTTTTTAGGTAATTTTTAATTTTTAAACTATTTTTTGTCCATTCAGATGTGAACAGAACCTTTTTAAGTGAAACATTATAAAAGGAGACTCATTGTCTCATTTCAACATTCTAGCACTATAGAGGATGGCACGAACAAAGCAAACTGCAAGGAAGGATCCCATTAACTTTCCTACCTATGTGCAAGGCACTCAGAAGCCACCATGGATGAATCACCACAAAAGGCGACGTAGTGTCTCGTACTCTGCATCCCATCGCGAAGCAGGTGGTGGCCATACCTCTGGGAGTGAACAGTTGCATGAACAAGTGGAACATGGGCAATCCAAGGAAAAGGCCGTAAATCAACCCCAATCACCACCATCATCATATGATGAGCCTCCATCACCAAAGAGACCAACAAAGACAAGGGTGAAGGAGTGTGCTCATAGACAGGTAGTTTCTGATGATGATTTTGATGAATCGCATGAGGATGTGTCTCAACAAGGTTCACAATCAAGTGATGAGAGTCAAAGATTGCCACCATGGGGTAACGAAGAAATACCTACAAATCATAGGGTTACTGTAGCGGGAAAGACACTACCATCAAATCAGGGGGCCATACCCAATGATCAAGAGAGAGAGCAAAGCCAGCAACAACATCCTGAACAAGGAGAAAGCTCAAGACGCGTGCAACGGAAGAAGAAATTCTTTCAACCTCGTCGTAGACCACCCCAACCAAGACCACAAGAAAATGTCCAACAAAGACCACCACCACCACAAGCTAGAGCACCACAACGAAGAAGAAGATATACGAAGGCATTTGCAGAGATAAGGCACTATCAAAAGACAACTGAGCTTCTCATACCTAGAAGACCCTTTGCAAGGGTGGTCAAAGAAGAGTTACAAAGGTATTGTGCAGGGTTAAGGATCCAAGCTCTAGCTTTAGAAGCTTTACAAGAGGCAGCTGAAGCATTTTTGATATCAATGCTAGAGGATTCCAACCTGTGCGCCATCCATGCTAAGCGAGTCACTATACAACCGAAGGACATACAGTTAGCTAGGAGAATTAGGGGTGATCGTAGCTAAGTTTTGTAACTGATCTCTATGGACAAGAGATTTTTTGTAAATATTGCCATTTTCAATGAAACATTAGCACTTTTCCTCTATTCCATTTATAATCTCATTATTTAGAATGAAACATGAGCAGTCATTTTACATTTCCATGTGTTTTCTTGTGATAATCTCTCATATATGAATGATTGTTTTCTTATCTTGTCATTTTGATCTGGTGATAATATCCCTGTACTGAAATTTCTTTTTTATTTAAGGTCATGTAGGTCTTGTAGGGCATTGGGAGGCCAAATAAGGCCCTGCCACAGAAACGCGGGAGAAGGCCCTGCAAAACGTTTGCAGGGCCTTCTCCCGCGTTTCTGTGGCAGGGCCTTATTTGGCCTCCTAATGCCCTACAAAACCTTTGAAATATGAAAGAGGGATCATGACTAGTAAAGCTAGTTCAGGGGTAGTTAATATGAACAAATTTTGACCTCCCTATACCTTTGAAACATATGAGCAGAGCATTTTGAAACTTAGAACATTTGCATTCTTGAAAATATCCATCTAGTGAAGGTTCAATCTCATGTAAGGTAACCTTGGGCATGTCAGGACCTTTAGTTTCATTCTTTTGGACTCTTGATCATTGGGTAAGCCTCCATTAAGGTCTTCTAGGGCATTGGCAGGCCAAATAAGGCACTGCCACAGAAACGCGGGACAAGGCCCTGCAAACGTTTTGCAGGGCCTTCTCCTGCGTTTCTGTGGCAGTGCCTTATTTGGCCTCCCAATGCCCTAGAAGACCTTAATGGAGGCTTACCCAATGATCAAGAGTCCAAAAGAATGAAACTAAAGGTCCTCCCAATGCCCTACATGACATCAATACATCACATGCAGGTCCAAAAGAATTTTAGATAATATACTGAAAAAGAAATACTTGAGACAATTGTAAATAAAGCAAAGTGAAAATTTGATATTAATTCAGTTGTTTACATCAATTGGCTTTGAGTTTCTCAATGACTCTCTTTCGACGCTCCAAAGCCATGGGTAGGGTGTAAGTCAAAATTGAGTTTGCTATTTGATCAACATTTCTAACACCTAGACCTAGAGATATACCTATTTGGCCTAAGACCTTTCCACGGAAGTTGGAACCTAAGGTTGTAGTTACAAGGGATTTCTTAACTAAAAAGATACAATTACTCCCCTGTGTAATGGTTGATAAACAAAGCAATTTACTTAAGGCCTTTAGACACCATGTCATGAAGTGGCCCTGAGGACTGAACTCTTTATGGATAATTACAAAATGGTCTTTGGGAAGTTTCCCAATGTAGTTTGCAAGGGATGAGCCACCTCCACGAGCCACTCGATCACCTCCGCTCCTTGCTGCAAACTTGTCGACTTCAATCACCTCCTGCACAAAGTTTTATGATTAGTAGCTGCATGTGTTTGTAAGAATGAATGATATGAATTGAAGATACTTACATCCTGAACTCTATCTTCTTCTTCTCCTCTCTCTTGAAGTTGTAAATTAATGCTGGAGTGGGACATCCCACTCTGCTCGATTACTGGTGAGGAGGGAATTTTTGATTCCAATATCCGTTCTTGTGCATTATTAAATTGTTCTTCTGTGATATGTTCATGTTCACTTGTGAGTATGTCATTGCAAACCAATTTTATTGTGTCGGCCACTGAGTCACCAAATGGCAAACACTTTTTCTCCAACAACTCAGAGGTACTATCCAAAGGACACTCTGACAAAGTACAAAACAAACTTAGGCATTCATCAAGCCGTAGCCCAAATGCCTTCTCTACATCATGTAAAAACAAATATTCTTGTCCCTCGACAAGAACCATTGAAAAAGTTTCAATCTCCACCTCTGGAATAGTTGCTTCTGGCTCCGAAGAGGTGGATGGCTTAGGCACTTCTTTCAACTTATCATCCACACCAAGAGGATAAGTTTTCTCAATAGCTTCTCTCTCTAATAGGAGATTCAAGGGTTCTTGAGGTGGTTCCTTTTTATCCTAGACAAAACCACCTGTAAGAAGATGAGGGATCTCATGAGGAATTGGTTCTGGTTCCTCATTCACAAAGAAAATTGTGGCAGAAATGAATGAAAGATATTTTGGACCCATCTTGCGTTTCCTATTCAATTTCCTTATAAGTGGCACAGTTTCATCAAGAAGGTGCCCTGCTTCCTCTGCAATTGCCTGGAACCGTTTCAATCGTTTTGCAAAAGCCTCATCACCTTTGTGAATGTAGGTGAGAAGGTCACATGGAACCCAAGTTCCATCATATGGTGGTATTTCAATGGAGAAACGCAATATATGAACTTGCATATATTGAAGTAGCTCCTCCAAAGCATCGGCATTCATTTGCACGGTTCCATGGAGGTCAGGAACCTTGGAGAGAAGATCATATAGGTCATGTTGACCTTTATAATCTGAATCCTCCAAAAATTCTAGAAACTTGTGGCGTGCACTCTTAGTAGGTACAGAGGTGGAAGCCATAGCTTGCAAATGCAGACTGTTCTAACACTCAATGTGGTTGCAAAAGTGAGAAATGAGGAGAGAGGACTCCTATTTATAACTTTTCTAGAATTTTTAAGTGATGGGTCCCACTTTTTCATAGAAGTGACTTTTCCTTAAATTAAAACATAAGAGTCTTGAAAAGGAAAACTTTGACATTTGAGATCACATCAAAGGAAATAAACAATAAGAATGCTCTTTCAAGAAAAACCTTGAGAATTTACAGATACAAGTAGAATGTGGCCAAAATATCCTTGAAGCAAATGTGAAAAATTTTTCATTGCAAAAATAGGTTTGTTTACAGGTTTCACAGTATCTTTACAAAAAAGAGTTATGACAATGAAATGTCAGTTCCATCCATGCTCCAATCTGCAAGAACCTTGATTTTGTCTTCCAATCTCTTTCCAATCTGTGGACAATTCATAAAAGAGTAAAACATTTTCAAATCATGAACAATAGTGATAGAATAAGATATATATATATATATATATCTATATGTATATATGGAATACAACTCTTACCTTGTTCCCTCGTATTCGAAATTTGAAATCATGAAGATCGTCATATCCCATGATAAGTAAGTGCTCTCTCAAGTTGGCCAAGTTCCAATGTTGATTAACTAAAACCACCTCCATATCATTGTTTGGTAACTTCACATTAACTTCAAATGAAGCTAAAGATCCCTCCGAGCTTTGCAAAGGTATCCACTCTCCTAGTTTACACATCCAACGATCATAATAAAATCTGATGTACAATGAGGTGCGATGTTTTAAATAGCGAAACCCTATACCTGTGTCACCAATTCTACAACGATATCTATCCCCTTTTGACAATCCTTCTACATAACCCCAGTTTTCCCCTAACAATCCTTCTACTGCTTCGTATGTAATATCTTTACATAGGAACATTGTAGGAGTTTCTACAAAAGGAATGCCTTGAAATATGAAAACAAAGCAATGGATTGGTAGAGTCCAATGAAGACCTATTGATCTAGATACTCGTGTGAATTTCAAAGAGTTATGTATGTCCATCACCATCTTACGCTTGAAAGATGATATGGACCAAAAATCAGGTTTTGGCCACTCTAAACTAAGAAGAGAGTCAACTTTGATAATCTCCAACCTTCCATATTCACCATCTGTGGAAGGAACAATGTACTCGTGAGTGTAAAAGAAGATCCTTTCACGAATAAGTTTAGCAAGAGGTACATCTGGAAACACTAATGCCCCAATGTCTGCATGTAATGCTTTGAAAGTTCCTGTGAGACTATGAAGTGGTTGCTCTTCCACTAAACTAGAAGGAAATATGACTGTAGCAATGAAAAACATATGAGATGAGTAATTAAGACATTTAACACCATGAAGCATTGAGAAAATAGAAATACTCACAATGGATTGGATATCTAATTCTATTGGAGTTTTCTAACTTCATGGTTGAAACTGTGAAGACATGTTGTACAATAGCAACCATCCCACCATGTGTTTGCTGCTTGAAGCCTAAGAGCTTACCTTTCCAATGAAGATCCAAATTTCCACGATCTCGAACACGATGAGGACCAAGTCCAGATGGCTGCATGTACACCCATGCACCTTTGCAAAACTCTTGTGGTAGCCAACTTCCTTCCATTGTTTTGATGTTGTGGCACGTCATTGTGTGAACTTCGTCCTTTGGTCTCCTACGAGCTCTGGAGCTTTCCATGGGAGTAAGAGTTGTTCTCATTGCTGCAGAAGTTGGGAGAATGGTAGGAGGAGAAACAATGCTTCTGTTGTATGGTATGGAGGGAATAGAGGTGAAAAATATGACTTTTTGGGTTTTGGGGTATGAAAATGGGAGTTTGAAGAGGGAAAATAGAGTTTTTTGAGTCATTTTGAAAAAAGTCACTTTTTTAGTCCACAAACATGCACGGATTTTGAATTAGAAGTCAAAAATAGCACTTTTGACCCTGAAAAGTGATATGGAGGTCATTTAATGGTATTATGATGAGTTTTACAACTTTTAAAAAATTTTGAATTTTTGGGCCCAGCCTGATTACGAGATTTCTTCTCTCTCTAGAAGACAACCCTGAACATAGAGGAATCTTGTCCCCTCTTCCCCCTTCAGCCTAGTATTTTATAGGGTATAGACTGTGGCCACCACCCTCATCTGATTGGTCCATCACTAATCACTCCTTGAGCTAAAAGGCCCATCCAGGGTTCACCTTTTTTCCTAATGTATATGACAACATAAAGTATGGTCATTCTCAATGGATTGCGTGACTCCTACAAACTCTTGTGCCTCGACTAATTGATAACAAAACAAGCCCAAATCCCTTAACAATCTTAAGTTTTTAGCTTTGATCTCTTTTCTAAATGTTGCACAAACAAAGAAGGAAGGAAAAAATAAGCATCGTTAAAAATAGTTTTGCAAGAATTGAAATTCCAATAATCATACTATATGGAGGATGGCGAAGAAGAAAGAATGAAGGATGGTTGTTGCAAAGACATCTATTTCTAAAGCTAAGTCTTTTAATGTTAAGGGGAGTGAAGAATGCCTATTTACTACACAATGCAGTTATGATCGACCATCTCATGATCAGTTTCACTTTCATTTTTAATTAGATTTTTGGTACTTTGAGCTCCGTGCAACCAATTATACTACCTCTAAACATAGTTTTCTAGCCTCACTCAATCCGAATCATACATTAAATCATCACATGTACCAAACAAAAAAAAAATCCTCTCATGTGTCCTTTTTTAATGCTTTTCCAAAAACTCAACACACTTTCTACAAAGGGAATTAGATAAAATCCTTTGACACACGTTAACTAGAATAGAAAGGTTGGCAAAAAGTTAGAACATACGTTAAATCATGTTTTTTCTTAATGTTAATAGCCTTTTAAGATGCTATGATAGTGAACAAGATGAAAACTTTTACAATCCATTCATACATCACCATTCACTTGCACGTACATACTTAACATCAATAATCTTTTTCAAAACATTTTCAAATATGTTTTAAGTCATTTTTAAAAATAATTCATCAAGAAATTTCATTTTACGCAAGTGTGGATTTTTGCAAGAAAGCAAACTTAAATCAATCAAGTTATAATGAAGAACACATTGGATTGACATATAACTTTAAAGAATAAGTTCCAAATCAGTTATAGAGGCCATTTCTATGTTCTAGGAACCATGTCGTCAGGGATGAAGGGGGAATACTTTTCTCTCTTTCTCTCATCCTTCTCTACATGTGCCTTGTTTCCCTTTCACCTTCTTTACTCCTGGTCAAATATCTTGCATCTTAATTTTGCCCCTTTCTCTCTTTCTCTCTCTCTCTCTCCATCTACCTTTGCACACCTACAAGAACCATTTTCCACTCCTCTCTCTATCTCTACAGCAATAGCTTCTACTACATGCCCTTCTCCTCTTTTGCAACATTTTCCTCTTTCTATCTCTTAGTATCTCTCTTCTTCCTACCTCTCTTTCTCTCTCCCCTCTCTTTCTCTCTCTCTATCCCTGTCTATATCTCTCTCTCTATTCTCTACACACCCATTGACTATGACTCAAGCTTTTTCCACCCTCTCACTCTCTCTCTCTATGTGCTTAAATAGGATTCCATTTGCCTTTATCATACCCACATTCTCTCTCTCTCTTGATTCTCTCTCTATCATTCTCCTTCTCTCTTCTTATTATGTCTCTCTCTCTTCTCTTTATCTTCTAAGTCACTTCTTGTTTTCTCTCTTTGTGCTCTCTCTCCTTACCTCACTTAAATCTCTTTCTTTTTCTCTCCCTAATCTCTCTCTCTTTTTTCACTTTACTCTCTTTTTTGTCTCTCTCTTCACTTCCTCTCACTCACTCTCTCTCTGTCTCTCTCGCCCCCTTCCTTCTTTGCACTCTCTTTTCTTTCTCTCTCTATCTTTTTTCAGTTCACTTTCCTTCTATATTCTCTCTTCAACCATTTGGACTAGTATTATTTCGATTGTTTAGAACTTAAAAGATAAATCAAACATTTTGTTGCTTGGATGGAATAAGTATTGTGTTGATTTTTCAAATCGAAGATGAGATTTCAAATGTCATACATATGCAAGAAGAAGAAACATGCAAATGTCTTGAGATGTTAAAATATGTTTGGCTTTTATGTATGTGTGTTCAACTTATTCATGATGATGAATGTCTTGGAGCCTCTAATCTCCAAGACATTCATCATTTGTATGTATAGAGCTTCAAAATCTGTACATACATTTGTATGTACACATAGAAGAGCAATGTTGCCTACAACATGATTTGAACATCCAAAATCTATGTAGAACAAATGATCATCTTCTTTACCTTCTTTGTGGCTTAGATTCATACAAATCAATGAGTCTTCATGTGATTGATCTTTTGAATAATTGTTGAAGTTACTTCTATTATAGCCTCTATGGTTATTGTTGAAGTTGTGTCCACCTCTCCCTCTATTGCTGCCATATCCACCTCTTCCACTTCCTTTGTAGGTCTTCCCATTAAATCATCGATGCTGAGTGGTATAGTTGGTCTTATCGTAGATGGCACAAGGTTGAAGATTCTTATCTTTGGCTTTGTCATGCTTTGCTCCTTTCTTCTTCCCTTTCCACTTGCTCTTGCTTGCAAAGTTGGCTTGGGAAGTCTCCTCTTTATCTTCTTCCTTCTTCTTGCCTTTTTGCATCTTATCCTTCTTATCTACATATAGAGCACTAGTTGAATTACCATGATAAGAGTTACCTTCCTTTATGCTATTGTTGGCCTCTTGATTGAAGTTGAAGTCTGGAGTTTGCACATCCATGATGAGATCATAAGCCATCGTGAAGGATTGCCATTGATTATCACTTTGAATCCCATTGAGAATTTGCCTCATGATAGCCTCTTCTTCAATCAGATCTCCAATGGATGATAATTGATCTGCAACCTCCTTGACCTTGGTAACAATGTTTGTGATAGTTTGTTAACGTGTCTTCTTCATTTGGTTGAACTCGTTCCAAAGATGATTCTTTCTTGATTTTGTACTAGAAGAAAAGAAAGTCTCGAGGGAAACCCAAGTATCTTAAGATGTCTTGCATCCTCTAATATGTGGTAATAGAAAGTCAGAGATAGATTTTAGTATGTATGACCTTGCTTGAGCATCGCTTGTGCACCAAAGTGTGAGCTTATCTGTCTCCTCTTGTGTAGTTCCTCGTTTGGATCTTGGAATAGGCATAGCGTCATCACGGGCTAGAATTCCATAAAGATTTCTACCTTGCAAATAGGCCTCCATTCTGATTTTCCAAGCCGCATAGTTGTGTTGATCAAGCTTCTGGATCATTGAGGGAAATTTGTCACCAATCTTGATCTAGCTTTGATACCACTGAAGGAACTTGGACAAGCTTGTAGGAGGTAGAAAGTGAGTTGCGAAGCAACGACATTTGGTACAACCAACAGACACAAGACCAACCCTTGAGCTTATGGAGACTCAAATAGACGTTATAGGCATGTGATAAGTGCAATAAAATGCACTATGTACTTTGCAACATCAAGGAGAAAGGGTGGATAGAAAACAGATAGGTTCGCCTATTGACTAGCTCAAAAAACTTACTAGCTATGGAAGAGACAATGAAATTCAAATGTTCAAAGCGATCAGCGTGATTACGATTAGAAAAGATCATTTTATGGGAGTGATACACATCCTCTTGAGTGTAAGAAGTCAAGGAGTGAGAAAAAGAAAAGAGTGAATTAAAGTCTTTGATCATTTGTTTTGTGTATTGATTTGTGCCTTAGATGGCAAATACTAGAAACATTTGTACCAAAGCTTTCTAGGAAAACCAAAGAGACAACTGAAAAGAGACAATGGAGGGCTTTCAGAGTAACTGACAAGATTATTTTACATAGTTTATAGCACTTCAAATTAAGAAAAACCACATGTTATTGATGTTTGAATCCATTGTAAAGGACAAAGGTGAGTTCTTAAGTAAAAACATTACTTCATTTCTTCAATTCTTTGTAAACAAAGCATAAATTTCTGGAATTCCAAAAAACTGAATAGGCTAGAAATTTAACAAGGGTTGCAAATGATTCTTTAAGAGAATGCATTCAACAATATGAACATAGAAGTTGAGATGATTTTTTCACTTCATTAATTAAAGCATCAGTCTTGTTCTAATGATTTTAACTCAAATAAAGGGCTTGAAATTGTAGATTTTTATGTGAGTTTCAATATAATTTTTCCCAAATTTCTACCTTTGCAGTTAGATGTCTGCGGAAGCACGCAAACAACACAAGGTGAAGCTTGGAGCACAACACACAATACTTAATGTATTAGCACTAGAATTTACAAAGATAAGTAGCACGTTAGGGCAATAGGCATATATTCAAGCCAAGGGAACATGCGTATATAAGTTGCGGCTGCCGTAGTTGGAGCTTCGGAGACACTGTGGGGTGGGCCACATGTGTAAATAGGATGCCAATAGCTTTTGCTCTGATTATCAAATAAGTTCTTTCCTCTCTCTCTCTCTCGATTGTCTAGTCTCTCTCTCTCTCTCTCTTGATTGTCTAATTGTCTTAACCATGAAGCTATTCTTAGAGTGAGCCAAAAATCCAAAGAGCTGAAGGAACACATTGTAACAATAGAATTGATTTGTGCACTATTATGGTACTCTTTTAATATTTTCTTTCACTCTCTGCATAAATTTTGCTCTCTCACTCTCTCTCTCTCTCTCCATCGAGCTTTCTACAAACTGCAACCTTCAGAACAAAAATTACATTCTTACTCTCTCCTTCTCTCTCTATCTCTCTCTTTCTCTCCTTCTACCTCTAATGTGCAGAGAAACCCAGTTTTAAGTCCTATTTTATTAATTTTTCATTGTTGTGTGGATCTCATGGACAAGATATAACTAATGTTAGTGGTCTTTAGCATGTTCTAACTCATATTTTAACTATATTTGGTATACGACCAACACTACAAGCCACAATGCTTTGTCTATCAAGTGTGTCATTATCAATCACATTCAATCATTCAAAACCAAGGTTGCTTGGGACACTCTTTCCACATTGTATCCAAAACGAATTGAGGTTCATACTTTTATAAATATCTAGAGAAGAATCATATGATTTCTTGAAAAACATCAGATAGTTCGTGTGTAGAGCATTTTCAATGGATTGCTTGACTCCTACAAACTATTGCACCTCACCTAATTGATAATGAAACCAGCCCAACTTCCTTAACAATCTTAAGATTTTAGCTTTTTCTCTCTTTTGTAAATGCAAAGAAGGAAGGAAAAAATGAGCATCAAATAGACAAGTAAAAATAGTTCGAAAGTATTGAAATGCCAATAATCATTATATTATAAAGAACTGTCCAAAACATACTAAGCATGCAAATAAAAAAGAATGAAGGATGGCTATTGCAAAGACATCTAGTTCTAAAACTCAGTCTCCAAATGATAAGGAGAGTGAAAAATGCCTATTTACTACACAATGCAGTTATGATCGGCCTTCTCATGATCATTTTAACTTTCTTCTTCAATTAGATTTTTGGTACTTTGAGCTCTATACAACCAAATATATCACCTCTCAACATGGTTTTCTAACCTCACTCAACCTAATCATACAACAAATCATCACATGTACCTCTCACCTCATCTCCTTGTCTATTTCTTTCTCTCTCTCTCTATGTCTCTCTCTCATTCACTATCTCTCTCTTTACCTATTTCTATTCCCCCTCTTTGTATCTCTCTCTCTCTTCCAATCTCTCTCTTCCCTAATCCTTCTCTCTAAATCCACCATCCCCACCTCAATGTATTCCTTTGTATTGATTGGTACTTGTGAATCTTTCTCTCTCTCTCTCTGTGTCTCTATAATCTATCTATCTATCTATCTATCTATCTATCTATCTATCTATCTATCTATCTATCTATCTATCTATCTATCTATCTATCTATCTATCTATCTATCTATCTATCTATCTATCTATCTATCTATCTATCTATCTATCTATCTATCTATCTATCTATCGAACTATCTATCTATCTATCTATCTATTTATCTATCTATCGATCTATCTATCTATCTACGTCTCTTCCCTCTTTCTATCTCCTTTTATCTCTCTCTTTTGATATATCTCTCTCTCTAATAGGAATGGTTTAAGGCTTGTTCACAAAGAGCCCTAAGGGAAAGTTCTCCACAACTTATGTAAATATTTAAGATCAAATGATCAAGATCAATTAACCTTTTAACTTTTCAATTAAAACCAATTTTAATGATAATGGAATAAGGAATATTACCTTGAACCCTTCAATTCAAAATAGTCAAGGTTGTTATTACATCTTTATTGTTGTATAAATTTACCAAGTTTGTTGAAGAAGATCATCACTCATCAAACTGAAATTACCATCATCATGAATCCCCAAAAACAATGTCACTTGTGCTCAAAGATTAAGGTTATATTACCATCACAATGTGTAAGAAGCACAAAATTTAATGAATCCACAGATCGCAAATGGTTGCGGCTGCAACAGTTGGAGCTTCAGAGACACTGTCGGGTTGGCCACATGTGTAAATAGGATGCCAATGCTCTTGCTTTGCTTATCAAATAAGTTCTTCTTTCTCTCTTTCTCTCTCGATTGTCTTTACTCTCTCCCTTGATTGTCTAATTGTCTTACCTATGAAGCTAATTCTTAGAGTGAGCCAAAAATCGAAAGAGCTGGAGAACACATTGTAACAACAGAACTGAAGTAACTATTTTTTAGTTCATCTCTCTCTCTCTCTCTTTGTGCACTATTATGTTACTTTTTTTTTATTTTATATAAAGGAAGTTAGGCCATAGCCTACTCTCCCTGACTTGTATTAAATGAAAAGGAAAGAAAAGTACAAGTGAAGGGGATTAGTGCCCATGGGACCTACCAAATCCCACTGAGCAGGGGTAGAGCTTATGTTGGTGTAAATCACAAGCCTACACATTTGGCTTGATGGATGCATTGAAGTCCATACACCTACGGAGAAGCATAGGAACTATTGCTAGAGATTTATTACCACTTTATCTCTTTGTAAAAGTCAAATTGACTTGGAATATTTTGTAAACACCTACCAAAAGGATTCGTGGAAAACAATTAGCTCTTTGATTGAAGGAATATCTCCTAGGATATAGAATCTTGGTCATAGGGAGACAAAAGTTTGAATTTGAATTCAAATTTTTACTCACTCTCTATAAAAGAGGTCATGAAAAAGTCGTGGTTAGAACTCATCACTCCCGAGCTTCTCATTACTGATTTTGAGTATGTGTGAGGCCTACACTCCAGCCCACACCTATCTACACCATTAGGCAATGACATTCATGCCAATGGGTTTGTATACAAGTGTTCATTAATACATACATTCACATTGTTTCTGAGTTCTCTGTTATACTCCTTGAGAGTCTGTCAACTTGTGAAGTGCATATCTTAGTCATATCTTCACCAAATTCAATGATCTAAAGCTTGTTGGATTCAGCCTGAAGTTATCTACATGCTCTCAAAATTTGAGGAGATTCTATTCAGCCATTTCAGGGAAATTCGAGTCGAGGTGATCACTGGTAAATGTGTGCTACAGTCCTAAAAAATCGAGGGTATAGTTTCATTTGCTAAATTGATTTCTCTTAGCATAGTTTATCTTTTTACATCATTCTACTTGGAATAGTTAGCTTGCTAAGGTAATTAAATACCCCTAAAAGGAATTTTTCCAATTCCTACTGTGCTGGTCATACTCAGTAAAAGATCCAGCAAGTATCAAGACATAAATAGAAGGTTTTCTTCAGATTTTGAGTTTCAAAGTTATCTGTTTCGTCTCAATCATTACACACATCACTTCCAAAGTACATAGAATATTTTATGGTGTCTCTGGAAAGCTAAGGAGGTGTACTTATCAAGTCTGAAGCATTAGGGGGCTGGTACAAAGCAGGTCTAACAGTATCTACTCAATCTCTTGGAGCATCCATCCATCTTTCCCAACAATGGTATCAGAGCAAAGTATGGTAAAATGGGAGATGGTTTTCCTTCATTTATTGATAAATTGGACAGGAACAACTATCAAGCATGGTCTCTGAGGATGAAGACCTACTTACAAAGAAGGATTCTCTATGGATACATCTCAGAAGATGAGGAATTGCCCTCATTCAAAACAAGAGGATTACCAACAAAGGAAGAACATGAAAATCTCAACACATGGTGTGCTAAGGATGCATTGGCAAGGTCTTATTTACTCAACTCCATCTCTGATTTTCTTTCGCCACATATTAGAAATTGTAAGACATCCCAAGAGACTTGGGAAACCTTGTCATCTTATTTTTCTTCCAACACAAGGGCTAGAAAAAATCAGTTGTGGATTGAATTTACCACATTAAGGAAGCAACCTAAGCAAGTTGTTTCAGAGTTTGTGACCAAGATTAAAGATGTAGCAGATCAGTTAGCAAGCATAGGAGAAGAGGTTGAAGAAGAGCAGATTGTAAGACAAGTGATCAATGGGATCAAGGCTGATGACAAATGGGAAAGCTTCACCACTACCATGGACCTTTACATGGACATGCAAATTCCAGATCTTACAACTCTCATGTGACAATTGTTCATCAACAAGAATGGAGATACATCCAAAGCTAATAACTCTTGTGCCCTATATACAGATAAAAAATCTAAAGACAAAGGCAAGACCAAGAAGGGGGAAGATGAAGGCTCTACCTCCCAAGCCAACTATGCAGGGAGAGGTAGGTCATCAAGAGGAAGGGGCAGAGGAGGTAAGCAAGGTAGGGGGAGATCTTATAACTCCTCACCATGCAACATTTGTGGTTTATCAAATCATACTACAGATGAGTGTTTCAGGAATTACAAAAATCAGAGAGGAAGAGGATACCAAAGAGGTGGATACTCATAGTCAAGAGGTAGATTCAACCATCACCAAGGTTACAACAACAATTACAACAACAACTACAATGGCAACTACCAAGGAGGTGTCAAATCCAAAAAGGACTACAACAACTATACAGAAGAGCAAGATGATTCTCTTCTAATCATGAACATGACTTCAAAACCAGGTACAAATGATGACCACTTATTCTACATTGACTCGGGATGCTCAAATCATGTGGCTGGCAATGTAGTACTACTCTCTGATCTTGAGGAGCCAAAAGGTAAGCACCAAGTACAAACACGTGATGACACCAAGCACTCAGTAGTTAAAGTTTGAAATGTTAAGACTTGTGATGGAAATCAAAATTTGTTGAGCAGGGTACTCTATGTACCAACCATTACCAAAAATCTGATGAGTGTTGGACAGATTGTGGAGAAAGGTTTGCACGTTAGATTCAACCAATGTGGAGCATTTGTGGAGGATCCAAGACATGGGTTCAAGAGGATTGCTAAAGGAGAAAAATCAGGTAGACTTTTCACTTTTGAGTTAGAAGACACAAAGAATATTGCACTATACAGTTATAAAGATCAAACACTTTCAGAGCTTGCGATTTGGCACAAAAGATTAGAACATATAGGAGAAAGAACCTTGAAGCAAATATGCAGGGATCAATGTGTGCTTGGAATACCTAATGTATCCAAGCAACATATGATTTATAAGTGTGGTGCTTGTCAATTTGGGAAGTCTCACAGGTTACCCTTCTCAAGGAAAGGCTACATTCATGAAGACTACCTAGAGCTTGTCCACACAGATGTATGGGGACCAAGCAAAGACCCCTCAGTCTCAGGTTCAAGGTACTATGTATCTTTTATTGATGATTATAGCAGGTGGACTGTATTGTACTTCATGAAGCACAAGGATGAGGTATTTAATTGCTTTAAAAAATATCTTGCACTAGTTGAAAATCAGACAGGGAGGAATTTGAAGAGGCTAAGGTCAGATGGAGGAGGTGAGTACTTCTCCAATGAGTTTGAAAACTTCTTGCAAGACAGAGGCATCAAAAGAGAAATCACCACACGGTATTCTCCTAAACAGAATGGGGTAGCTGAGAGAAGAAATAGGTTGATTGTTGAGACAGCTAGGTCTATGTTGAATGAGAAAAAGTTACCTAATTATCTATGGGCAAAAAGTGTTTCAACTGCCACTTATCTCACAAACAAGTTACCATCTAAATCCCTTGATGGGATGACACCCTATGAAGCATGGCATGGTAAGAGACCCTCACTTGACCATTGTAGGATATTTGGATGTGTAGCATATGTACACATTCCTTCTCAGATAAGAGGTAAACTAGACCCTAAGGCTGAGAAGTGCATCTTTATTGGATATGATCTAAATAAAAAAGGTTACATGTTTTATAACCCTTCCAATAAGGGATTCATGGTGAGTAGAGATGTTGTCTTTGATGAAAATGATTCTTGGTATGAGAATGAATGCAGGAAAGTTAAACTACCCTATGATTTGGAAGAGGAGTTTCCAAGTCTTGCAAAGGAGGAACCTACTCAGAATGAAGACTCAAGTTCAGATGATGAAGACACTATCAACCTTGAAGAGTTCAAGGCATGGAAGTCCAAGGGCAAAATGAAGATGAAGAAGCTTGAAGACATACCTGAATCTTCAAATCAACAAATTAGAAGATCATAGAGAGAAAACAAAAAACCTATCAGATATGGGTATGATACATCTCTTGTTACTAAACACTCAGTTTATCTTGCCAAAGATTTGTCAATTGAAGAATTAGGATCATATGAAGACGGCATAACCAAATCAGAATGGAAAGAAGCTATGGATGAGGAGATTGAAGCACTCAAGGAGAGTGATACATGGGAGTTAGTACCAAAGAAGGACTCCATGAAGGTAATAGGATCCAGATGGATCTATAAACTTAAAAGAAATTCTCATGGCACAATTAATAGGTACAAAGCCACATTGGTAGCCAAGGGTTTCACACAAACCCTAGGCATTGACTATGAGGAGACATTCTCACCTGTGGCCAAGATGCCAACAATCAGAGTGTTGGTAAGTGTGGCTGTTTCAAAAAATTGGAACATGTAGCAATTGGATGTCAAGAATGCTTTCTTGAATGGATGGATTTCAGAGGAGGTATATATGTCAGAACCTCCTAGCTATGAGGACCCTAAGACGGTAACATATGTTTGCAAATCGAAAAAGGCTTTATATGGATTAAAGCAGGCACCTAGGGCATGGAATTACAGGTTAACTACATACCTCCAAGACCAAGGTTTTGTCATGAGCAAGGCAGATACTTCTCTATTCATCAAGAGAAGTAATTCAGAGGTAATATACCTTTGTGTTTATGTTGATGACATCATCATTGTAGGTAATGATGTCAATGGAATCAAATATATCAAGAGCGAGATGATGAAGGAGTTCAAGATCAATGATCTTGGTGTATTGAAGTATTTTGTTGGGCTTGAGTTAGTCTATACTAACTCAAGAATATACATTACTCAGAAAAAATATATACAGGATATGTTGAAGAAATTTCACTTGCAGGATGCCAAAGTAGCAAGCACTCCAATGGAGGTAAACTTAAAATTAAGTGCCCATGAAGGTGATGAAGTAAATGACATTACAGGTTATCAAAGTATGGTGGGTAGCTTGAACTATGCTACCTCAACAAGGATAGATATTGCATATGGAGTTAGTGTGCTAAGTCAGTTTATGCACAAGCCAAGGATACCTCACTTAGAGGCTACCAAGAGAATCATTAAGTATCTTAAGGGTACACAAAGTCATGGGTTGTATTTTCCTTAAACTTCAGACATTGATATCAAGATCTATTCAGATGCAGATTGGGCAGGATGCAAGGATGATAGGAGGAGCACTTTTGGATACATTTCTTTTGCAGGTGACAAACCAATCTCATGGTCTTCAAAGAAGCAACCTACTGTTGCTTTGTCTTCTACAGAGGCAGAAAGATAACATTTGTGTAAAGTTTGGTCCATAATTGATATAGAGGTGTTCTTAGATCAGTATAGATTAAACATTTCGAGATTAAGAGGTCTCCAACAGTGGTGTCAGAGCTGAAGGTGCAATACAAGTGAAGTAATGGCTTTGGAAGTCGCGACTGCTGCAGATATTGAAGTTCCTTCTAACTGAAGGTGGACAAAGCCAAATTCTTGGAGATAACTTGCAGAAGTACAAAGCACGAGATCAAAGGATCAAGAAGGATTAAAGCTTCATATCAAAGGTACACTTTATTATCATAAATCATAGTAATTGTAGACATAGAAGATCAAAGATGGGAGAAAGCTTGCAGATTGATAAGCTAGATAGGGAGAACTATCCAGCTTGGTCCATGAGGATGGAGGCACACCTCATGAGCAAAGATTTGATGGCATTCATTACAGGAGAAGAAGAAAAGCCTGAGTTTGAGATCCTAGTGTTCCAACTAGGGAGGAACTTGCAGGTTTGAAGAATTGGATGAGAAAGGATGCTCAAGCTAGGAGCATCATTTGCATGGCTATAAATGATTATCTTCTACCTCACATCAGAGGATTAGAAAGTGCAGCAGATGTGTGGAATGATTTGGAAGAAAAGTTCCAAAACACAACTAAGTCAAGGAAGTCCTCATTATGGGCAGAATTCACAACCTTCAAGAAGAAGAGCTCACAATCAATTTCTTATTATGTGGCAAGGATGAAGGATATTCGAGATAGCTTGTGAGCAGTAGATGAAGACATTGAAGAGGATAAGTTGATAAGGCAAATACTTACAGGTCTCAGAGGAGATGAGAAGTGGAAGCCTTTCATATTGTCCATAGAATTGTCACTATATCATTTTACTCCTGACCTTAATCAATTGCTAGGACACATGCTAACTTTTGAGCAGGACATTAAGGGAGACAATGATAGGAGTGCAAGTCAAGCTATGTACTCCAAGGACAAGAAACAGAATGGCAAAGGGAAGCAGTTAACTGATGATGAAGGAACTTCAAGTCAAGATAACTTTACAAAAGGAAAGATAAATATCAGAGGTAAAGGAAGAGGAGGTAAATACAAAGGCAATACTAAAGCTTGTTGGATTTGTGGCAGAATCAATCATTTGGCAAATGATTGTTGGTATAACAATCAAAATGGTGGAAGCAATAACCAGACCTTCAATCAAAGAGGTAGAGGAGGTAGAAACCAAAGAGGCAACTTCAGAGGAAGAGGTGGTAGGACATCATATGCTAGAGGAGGTGGAAAGTTTTCAATCTCAGTCCTAGAACAACAATTATTATAATTATGCATCACATCAGAAGGATGACATGACTCTTATCTTGAATGCAACTCATGAAGTAGTAGGAGAGGACCAAAGGGTGTTTTATATTGACTCAGGATATAGCAATCATTTGAGTGGCAATATATCATTGATGGCTGATATGGAAGCAAAGGTGAATGGACATACAGTTCAAACAACAGATAACACCAAGCATAAGGTGGAGAGCATTGGATCAGTGAAGACAAAGAATGGAAGTACACTCTTGAGCAAGGTAGTTGGAAATTTAGGTAGGCCCTTGGCTCATGTCACAGGTCCATGGTTCCATAGGTCCAGCATATACAACATTAATTTAGCAATCTTCAATATTGACAAAACATGAACATACCACAACTTAATCATACAGATGATGAGATAAAGATAGAGAAAGAATAGACGACATGTGTAAGGTGTTACGTAAGCCATCACTTACTCATAGTATCATATATACCAATGTTCAATGTACAATGTGGGAGCAAAACTCTCAACCACTCTATGTGATGAGAAATAGATGGAAGAGTGAATGTACAAATGTAACAAACATATTCAGATGTATGGGTAGAAATCTGAATATACATGAGATGTGCGACGTAATAGGTTATAGAAGAGTGAATATGAGTGACTAAAAGAGGAAGGATCAATGTGAAACTGATAATCAACAAACCCTCATCTAACCTTAGGCTATGGAAGACCCTAAGTCAGATACGTGTGTGAAAAGATCACATACTTAAAAAGTAGCAAAGAATGCTAATAAGTTTGCTGTCTGAAATCCTCTAACTCATGTGAACACAGCTTCTCAAACACCTCATCCAAATATGCATAAAGCATATACGTACTGTTTCTCTTGTACCTATGCTGAATAGGACTCCTCCTGATATGAACGCCACGGCCTCCATAAAATTCGAGTAGTACCTATGTGCATAAAGAGAATATGTACCTGAATACTTAACATAAGATGTAAATCTTATGTTAACCACCATCCAATGTCCTTGACATAGCCCGACATCCTCTTGTAGAAGATAATCTTCAACTAGAACATGTAGATGGCCGATCCTCACCATCAAGCTGCTAATGACCAAGTCTTCTTGCCATCAACAAGAGATAACCTCCTCTCCATGTGCTAGAGTGTGATCACACCCTTCATCTTCTCCAAGAAGAATCATTAAGAAGAACTCCATAGCTGCTCCTCAACATGCTTCAAGTTAGCACCATGGCTGCCCCATGTGCTAGACGAAACACCACCTCTATTGAGGTCCAAGCTCCAAGCTTGTGTTGAATACTAGGTGAAGGATACAAGATAATGAGCCCAATAGCTTCTTTTATAGTTTTAGATTAGCTCCAAAAGCACTTGCTCCAATAAAGCTACGTTCACATAAAGCTAAAAACTTGTGTACGATCGGGAACGCAATCCATCGTTGTTTGTATTCGAAAAACACACTTCATCGCGATCCATGAGTTTTTTTTAGAAAAGCTTGAAGACTAAACTATCGCAAACGTGCTACCGCTTTCGAACCCTAGATCGCTGCGATAAGAGGACTATCGTCTAGCCACGCTGCCAACGCTGCTTAGTTGTACAAACAATGAGTTTAAAGACTATACAGCCTGTATTTACTAAGCAAGATGGACCAACTTTGACCAATTGGAATTGTTTCCCAAGAATCCCCCCTGCAATGTTATATTGGTACAAAGTGAACTGGATCTGCAATCTATCAAAGCTGCAAATTACCACAAGCTTCTTATAGCCTGTCACAAGCTTCAAGCTTGTTTTGCCGTACTTCAGAACTTCAAACCTTTTCTTCAAAAGTCTTCTTCAAAACTGATTTTGACTTTCCTTCAAAAAATCTGAACTTGCTGAATATGAACCATAATACTTGAGAAAATATGCAAACTAGATATCCAATAGTGTACACATCAAGCAATCACTGCTTGACAACAAATATAGCATGAACTGTCTCCGAACCTGCTATCTCCTGTTTTCAAAAACCTGAAAACATACACTAGGATCCACATATTTGCATTTACCTTCCAAAAAGGTTTCTCAATGTACTTCTGTTGTTTCATGTAGATACACTAAACAAAATCAGGAACTGAATCCTGGAACCTGTGACTGACAACTCACAACTTAGTGTATTATGAACACTGCTGGTTCATCTCTGACTATACTCAAGTCAAATCAACTCAACTCAATTGAAATCAACTGAAGTCAATTGAAATATGAGTAAAAATCTATGATGTCATCATGTTTTCATCCTTTAAATCCTTCATACCTCTTTCCTTTAGAACTTGGTATAAACATATATGTGCGCACTTTTGAAATATACCTTTCTAAAATATCAAGCTTCTCTTCAATAGAACTTTGGAACCTTCTGCTCAACAGGAACATCCTAACAAGAACTTTCTCCAAACATTCTTCTTCTTCCTTCTTCTTT
Organism: Ceratopteris richardii; assembly: GCA_020310875.1. NCBI lineage: Eukaryota > Viridiplantae > Streptophyta > Polypodiopsida > Polypodiales > Pteridaceae > Ceratopteris > Ceratopteris richardii. The sequence continues at coordinate 101,911,923 of CM035412.1, forward strand.
CAAAGCTGGAACATAAAGAGAACCTGACAAAGGAAATATAGGAATACTTGAAATAGGAATACCTGTAGGTATGACTCTGCATTCTTTCATATATGACTGAAAATAAGTCTTCATCTTTCATCACCCCCCTGGATGATTTAACACTAGTATCCAGTATTCTTCAAATTATATCAGACTTTATGAAATCTTGGATGTCCTTCTTCATAAATCTGATCTTCAGTGATCAATACCTGTATCTGAAACAAAATTTCTGAACCCTTTTTATTAGCACTGCAGATGCTAATGGTTTCAATGTTTACTTCTCAGCTTCCCAAAAATCTAGAATAAGGATAGCTGATCCGTATAACAAAAAACCTTGCTGAAAGCACTTTAGGATTCATAACCTTCTGTAACATAACAAGTATCTTTTTCTATCTCTCTGCAACACAAATCTAATAGAACATGAATCTTTGACTTACTTCTTCCAATGCTAAGAATCTTACACAAACAAAGGATAAACAACTGACTCATAAATACTCAAGATCTTCATGATCATTCAAGATCAATGATCTCTCTTGTATAGAATCTGCTCTCATCAAACCTTCATGATTGAATGTTTGATTTATTACCTGAATGTCTCCAAGTGTCCATGCTTCTTACAAAGTTGTAAAACTTTTCTTCAAACAAATCCTTCCAAGAATCTGCAATTCCTACTTGAAACATAAGTGGACAAACGTCTCACCTTGAGAACTCCAAAAGATGCAAGTTGATACTTCATAACTTTTCATATTTTACCCGGGTGAAATGTGACAGTACCTGCTTGATTTTCTTTTGGCTAACTCCACTTCTCAATCAAGTGATAGGATATGATGGAACACTGTTTTGAATACAGGCATGTATCCAGAAATCTAGACAATCATAGAAAGTAGATTCTCTATTGACTTGTACAGCAACAAAACTGAATTTTCTAAAGTTTTTGAAAATACTGAATATGAGGTAACCTTTTCCAAACATAAAAGCTCAACCCAAGTCTTCAACATCTGCTACAAAAAAACTCTTTTACCTTAAGAGAATTAGATAAAGAAGAAATATACTTCTCTGCAACTTGTCATATACCAAGTAGCTTTGTATTGACACTCCAAGAATTCTTTGAGGGAACATGTGAGCTGCCTGCTTAAAAGCTTCAACTAAAACATAACTCATATACATATGAGTCAAAACATATATCTGCTGCTTTTCTTTCTCTCAATGCAATTCTTTGTCAAATCTACTAAATCATGACCAAGTGTAATGCAAAACAAGAAACTGCTTCTTCTTTAAACAAGATGTTCTCGTAGACTTGTCTTTGGGTGTAGAGGATAAAATAGGAAAAGTATATGGAAAGTATATGAGAAAAGGAAGCCTTACTTTTCTTTTGGAAATGATGGACTTTCTTTTTCTGCATCTTTCTTCCACCTGATGATGTCATCATCTTCAAACTTCTCTTCCATACCTTTTGTTCTCTTCATCTTGAAGTAGCAAGTACTCTTGACCTCTTCAAATGAACTTTTTCTCTTCCTCTAATACTAAGAGTAAGAGATAAAACAAACATGGTATACAAATGGAAGTGAATATAGAATCATGTTTTATCATCTCCTCATATCTCTGAATCAAAATCCTGATTCAAATGTCTGAAATGACTAAATTCACCAATCTTTTGTCTGAATGATGAATTACCCTTCTAGAGTTACCTTCTCTAGATACCATTTGTACCTTGATATCCAACCAACTTACATCAGAAAATTGGCTGAAAAACTCATCCCATCTCCAAATTTGTCTTCTTAGATGAACTTTCTTGCCATGAAAGAGATCTCTCAAAACTCTCTAGAAAAACCTCTAGATACCTGTTTTGATGTAGCTAATGCTTTAACTTTCAAATGATGAAAGTGTATACAAGCACTCCTTGAAACCTTCAAATCTCTTCACAACTACTCTTCTAAGACATGACCTGCAAATGATAATCTGATAGTAAAAACTGATACCTGTGATTTGATGTCGATCTGATTCCTTCATCTTCTCTAAACCATTGCTCTTCCTTGAATTTGAAGTAGTCTTCTCTTCATCAAGTTTGGGTCTTCAAATAATACTTTTGTAAAGTATTTGCATACTCTTCCAAAAATATTCGGCTACTAACAAATCATCAACTTCATACTCCACACTGATGAATACACATGTGACTGAATTGTCTAATTCTCAAATCTCTACTCATCTAGATTAAGTGTGTATGTCAAATGTCAAATATTAGAAGATGCTTTTAAATCATATGTTGTAAATCTAGAAGTCTGGGAACCTGAGAATATGAATGAGCCTTAATGCATTGATGCAAAAGATCTAAAGTTCTGAAACCAAAACCTTAGTGCTCTGATACCAAATGTTGGAAATTTAGGTAGGCCCTTGGCTCATGTCACATGTCCATGGTTCCATAGGTCCAGCATATACAACATTAATTTAGCAATCTTCAATATTGACAAAACATGAACATACCACAACTTAATCATACAGATGATGAGATAAAGATAGAGAAAGAATAGACGACATGTGTAAGGTGTAACGTAAGCCATTGCTTACTCATAGTATCATATATACCAATGTTCAATGTACAATGTGGGAGCAAAACTCTCAACCACTCTATGTGATGAGAAATAGATGGAAGAGTGAATGTACAAATGTAACAAACATATTCAAGTGTATGGGCAGAAATCTGAATATACATGAGATGTGCGACCTAATATGTTATAGAAGAGTGAATATGAGTGACTGAAAGAGGAAGGATCAGTGTGAAACTGATAATCAACAAACCCTCATCTAACCTTAGGCTATGGAAGACCCTAAGTCAGATATGTGTGTGAAAAGATCACATAAATAAAAAGTAGCAAAGAATGCTAATAAGTTTGTTGCGTGAAATCCTCAAACTCATGTGAACACAGCTTCTCAAACACCTCATCCAAATATGCATAAAGCATATACGTATTGTTTCTCTTGTACCTATGCTGAATAGGACTCCTCCTGATATGAACGCCACGGCCTCCATAAAATTCAAGTAGTACCTGTGTGCATAAAGAGAATATGTACCTGAATACTTAACATAAGATGTAAATCTTATGTTAACCACCATCCAATGTCTTTGACGTAGCCCGACATCCTCTTGTAGAAGATAATCTTCAACTACAACATGTAGATGGCGGATCCTCACCATCAAACTGCTAATGACCAAGTCTTCTTGCCATGAACAAGAGATAACCTCCCCTCCATGAGCTAGAGTGTGATCACACCCTTCATCTTCTCCAAGAAGAATCATTAAGAAGAACTCCATAGCTGCTCCTCAACATGCTTCAAGTTAGCACCATGGCTGCCCCATGTGCTAGACGAAACACCACCTCTATTGAGGTCCAAGCTCCAAGCTTGTGTTGAATACTAGGTGAAGGATACAAGATAATGAGCCCAATAGCTTCTTTTATAGTTTTAGATTAGCTCCAAAAGCACTTGCTCCAATAAAGCTACGTTCGCATAAAGCTAAAAACTTGTGTACGATCGGGAACGCAATCCATCATTGTTCGTATTAGAAAAACACACTTCATCGCGATCCGTGAGTTTTTTTTATAGAAAAGTTTGAGGACTAAAATATCGCAAACACGCTACCGCTCAGGGGATTCGAACCCAGATTGCTGGGTAAGAGTAGGTTGCTAGTGAAGGCAAGTGAAAATGGATACATATACATGTGTATTTATGTTGATGATATTATTGTCACAGGTACAGATGCTCAAGGAATCAAGGAGTTTAAGAAACAAATAGAGAAGGAGTTTAAGATAAGTGATTTGGGAAACTTATCTTATTTCTTAGGAATGCAGATTGTGTATACTCAACATGGAGTATATGTTACACAAGAAAGATACTTGAAGAATCTTCTGGTCAAGTTCAACATGGAAGATTGCAAGCCTTCAACCACACCATTGGAGGTAAATCATAAGTTGAGTAGGTATGGAGATGAAGAATTTACTGACATGAAGAAATATCAGAGTTTGGTAGGTAGTTTAATCTATGCTACCTAGACAAGGCCAGATCTATCATATGCAGTAGGTGTGTTATCACAATTTATGCATTGTCCAAAGAAGACTCATTGGATTGCAGCTCAAAGGGTACTCAGATATATCAAAGGAACCTTAAGTGAAGGTTTGTATTATGGATCTGATACAAGAATCAAAGTGTTTAGTGATGCAGATTGGGTAGGTGATTCAAATGATAGAAGGTCTACTCATGGGTATCTCTGTTATATTGGAGATAAACTAGTTTCTTGGTGCTCAAAGAAGCACGCTGAGTATAAAGGAATGGTAGAGGCTGCAAAAGAAGTGATATGGTTAAAGACTATTGAAGAGTTTTGGAACTGATCAAAGTACTCCAAATATTTTTGGAGACAATATGAGTTCATTGTATTTGGTAGCTAACCCTGTTTTTCATGCCAAGACTAAGCATATAGAGATTCAATATCATTTCTTGAGGGAAAAGGTACTAGATAAAGAGATTGAAGTGTTGTAAACTCCAACAAAAGAACAAGTTGCAGATATGTTAACAAAAAGCTTGGATGGACCTAAGCTATAAAGATTCAAAGAGATGGCAGGAGTAAAGAAGACTGGAATAATCACAATTAGTGATTGAGGGGGAGCTGTTGGAACAAAACAATCACAAATTGATGATTACAAAGAGCTTGGAGCAAGTCTATGATCAGGTTGAAGTTCAAGAAGTCATTTGAGAAAGTGAAGAGATCTCAGAAGTGAAGCTTGTATACATATGTACATCACAGTTGGAAATTCTTGTAATTTGAGTATAGATGATCCTTAGGATGATAAGGAGTAATGTAATAGACACGTGATAAGTCTAGAACCATATGTATATAAGTCAATGATGTAAAGAAATATGTAGAGAGATTCATTAGAAGACAAGTGTCATAGAGATAGATGTGAAGAGAGTCATCTTCATAAAATGACGACGAGTATTTCGTAGATTTCTCTCAGTCTGATCATGTGGATTAGAAATCCTTTTGTACACATCTAATCTAGAAGCTAATTAAGCTATGTTCAAATTTTCATGATCTAATTCCTTTCATGCTGTGAGTATGAGCAATAGGAACATGTGTATGAAAAGTCTGTAGGTAGACTTCTCAGAGTCGCGCATTTTTTGTGTTAATGTTTTGTTTAGATCTCAGTGGACAGTGTAAAGTTTTTGATGAGTGAGCATTCAAAATCTAAGTTAGAAGATAGGGAAGCTATGGCTAAAAGCATTTAACAAAACGGGATGTGTGCTCTGAGAAATCGATCTTAGAAATTACCTATGTCAAAGTTGCTTGTTCAGGAAGACAGTTTCTGACATACTTTTGAACTTAAGGATCAAATTAAAGTTTTAATGATTCTTTTGAAGAACTATTGGTTGATATGATTGCACAAAGGTAGTGTGGAGATATTTGCATCACTAGTTTGAAGAAATCTAAAGATATATGCAGGTAATGAAGTCAATTTCTGAAGCAAACTTTCTGAAGAAGGAATTTCTTCACTCAGAGAAGTGATAGTGAATGTTTTGATAAATAAAGATAACATTTGTGTAAATTTTGGTCCATAACTGATATAGAGGTGTTCTTAGATCAGTATAGATCAAACATTTGGAGATTAAGATGTCTCCAACAATGAAGTTTTGACCCATTGATGGGTTTAGGAAGAAGAGTACCAATTAAAGTGGATAACCAAAAGGTAGCAAGTCCAACCTGATCTGCAATACGGTAGGGACCAAACTACCAAAGCTTGAACTTTCTCGCTGAACGATTAGACTTAGCATTATGGAAAAGAACTAATTATCCTTTGGTAAAGAGAGGAGTCCGGAGAAATCTATCATGTGTCTTAGCTTGCCTCAGTTGGACTTCTTGTAGCATCAGAAAACTTTCAAGATGTTGTTTGTCCAAGGACCGCAACCCATCCAACTGGAAAGGAAAGGACTCTTCCGGTAATAACTTATGGTCCAATGCCACCCATAAACTAGGTACCACCAACTCCATGGGTGCAATTGCCTCTAGACCATATGCCAATTTAAAAGGTGTATTTCCTATGGCAACTTTGTAAGTAGTATGGTAAGCCCATAGGACCGAAGGAAGGAATTGATCCCAATGCTCCGGACATTCCAGCACAAGTTTCTTTAGCATGTTAAAAAGGGTTTTATTGGTACTTTCAGTGAGTCCATTGGCACGAGGATAATACGGGGAGCTAAATTTATGGGAAATCTTCTGTGTGAGGGTAAGCACTTGCATTAAGGCATTAACAAAATGTGTAGCTTGATCGGAAACAAGCTCCAAGGGAAGACCATAGCATCAGTCAATAAACATTTGACTACAACCAATGCAGTTGTAGATCGTAAAGATTCAGCCCACCGAGTAGCATAGTCAGTACAAGTGAGTATATATCGATGATTAATAACCGCAATAGGAGGTATAATGGGACTAATGAAATCCAAGTCCCATTTTTGAAAAGGCTCAAGGGGAGAGACAGGCTGAAGTGGGAAATGATGCCATGGTAAAGGTAGCCCCGATCATTGGCAAGCATCACACTATTTGACATGAGCACAATGTCACATTGCATAGTGGGCCACCATAAGCCACTCTGCAAAATTTTCCGGTAAGTAAGATCTAGCAAAAAATGACCACAGGAAGGAGAAAAATGAGCCATTTCAATAACCGAAGAAACTTCAGGCGGAGGAATACATCGTAAAAGCGCACCAGATGGATCCATGTAATACAACTATCCCACAATGATCCGAAAAAAAAATGATATGAGCAAGCAATTTGCCACAGGAAATGGAAAAGACTGACTTTTTGGGATTTAAGCACAAACCAAACTCCCTATACTTAGAGAAGCAGCAATGTAGGTGATAGAGGTGAGCCAATGCATCACCAGATAACGAAAAATCATCCAGATACACCCGCATAAACGTGGTTAAGTAGGGAGAAAAGATTTCCTGCATGCATCATTGAAAGGTATTGGGAGCATTGCGGAGACCAAACCACATCATCGTGCATGCATATACTCCCCAGTTTGTAATAAATGCAGTCTTTTGGATTTCTGTTTCAGCCATGCATACTGGTTATAGCCACTATAGCCATCCAAAAAGGAATACATTTCTTGTCCAACAACATCATCTAGCATTGTATCCAAAAATGGAAGTGGAAAGGGATCAGGCACTGTCACCGCATTTAACTTTGGTAATCTACGCAAATACACAATTGTTTGTTTTTCTTTGGGACAATGACAATAGGCTAAATCCATTCCTCATGTTCAATTGGGACAATGCAGCCTACTTTCAACAAGTGATCTAATTCAGCTTTCACTTGAGCAACATAATTGGGATTCATTTGGTAATTGGGTTGTTTAATTGGCCGTGCATCCAGTTTCAACATCACACAGTGTTGATAGATGCGAGGGTCCAACCCTTTCATATCACGATAGTCCCACGTGAATACATCTTGAAATTCTTTTAGCAATTGTAGTAAATCCTTTTGAAAAGTTTTCGGTAGCCCAACCTTAAGCTTGACCGATTGCGGAGTAGCCTCATCTCCCAAATTACAAGTGATTAGCTAATCTTCTAGTACATAAAACTATCAAGGCATGGAGATATCATCAGGTGATTGGAATAATTGGTGTAAATTTATGGCATTCAAGACTTGATCCGGAATTGGGTCCACTCCTTTCGGAACTACCATACAAACATCCGAATTCCAATTATCTACAATCGCTTATAAATCGACTGTACCTAGGGCTAGCAAATCCTGGTTAGCATTGAGAAAATCTTCTTCTTCATCATCTAAAAGTCCATCCAGCATGTGCATGGGTTCGGCCACGTAACGTCGAGCATGAAGGTCGCAAGGCTTCATCTCGTCCAAAGGTACCATATATTTCCTATGATTGCTTTTGAAAATAAGTTCATGTGCAGACCAATCCTGTAACACTTTTGCTTGTTTCAGTTGGGGCCTCCCAAATAGTAAGTTGTAATCCAGACTTGATTCAGGTAATTCTAGAACAACAAAAGTCATTTTGAACATGGCTCCCTAAAGAGTAATGGGTATGTCATGCACCAAACCCACTAGATGTACCCTAGATTGATCAGCCACTCTCACAAAAATTGAACAGGTTCAATCTAAGTCCACCCTAGCCTTTTACAAAGTGTGGCTGTAGCAATATTCACACCGGAGCCTGCGTCAATTAATACTTGAGTAATTTTGTGGTTTTTATACTATACCATAATTAAAGGAACAACATGGTCCACCTTAGAATCAATTTCTGGACTAATAGTTGTCGTAGCAGGTGTACACGAAGATCTTGGACTGATTTGTTGCTAGAATTGTTGTCATACGCCCGGGTCCAAGGCTAACAGTCGCCCCAACGACATCGTAATAGATGTTTTAGATAAAATATTCCACACAGAGTTAAGATTCAACATACCTAGTACCAAGTCCGGTGGACTCTCCGACAACACTTTGATCGAATTCATATCTTCCAGTGATATATTCGGTACTGTTTGCTGGACCATGGGTATCGGATCGGGGAAGGCAGCTGGTTCTTGACTAGCCCACGTACTAGCTTTGGTAAAAATTCTCTATTGTTCTCAAATGCCTGGCTCAAAAATCTCAATAGCTGGTTGTAACTTCTTGCTGGACCGTGTTTGAATTGTTGCTGCTTGGGTATCCACTGCTAAAATATATACCATATTTGCCATTGGATGTTGTCGTTCTTTTCTTCGTTTATCATAATCGGCTGCATCTTTGCAATATCTGCGGATATATCCAATCTCGCCACAAATATGGCATCTTGGTGGTGGAACAAATGTACCTTCACCCGATTGGCCCAAGTTCCACCGTATTTGCCTGAAATTAGTTGCTCACATCCCCCTATAGGTTTTGTAACTTTGGTAAGAAGTATTTCTCAAATGCGGTGGTACATAATGGCTAGCATGTTTTCCCTGCTTCTGTATTATGGCATTTACGGTCGATCTGGTTTGCACTTTGGCATTATATGGACATGTCTCGGTGGAATGACTCGCCGTATTACAAATAGCATAGTACATTTGATTTAATGCACATGTGGAAGTAGTGTGTCCCGGGTTCTTACATTTGGTGCAATAAACCTATTTCAATGGACCATCGCTCATGCTCTTGGAGGCTTTTAACCAATCCAAATCTTCAGTAGATCTGCCAACTTGATGCTCCAACTGCAATGCCATGGCTATTACCGCATCCAAGGTCATACCACCCACACATCGTATAATCATAATTTTTTTGAGCTGAGGGTTTAATCCATTAATGAACCACTGAGTAATCACGTCATCCAATAGGTTAGCATGCACCGGGGCAGTTGCCGTAGATGAGTACAGAATAAAGTTGCATACTCTTGCACATTCTGATGTGGTTTCTGTCTATTGTTTTGCAAATAATCAAAGATCTTAGCCGCATTTTTCTTGAACCAAAAACATTGTAAGAAGGCATCCTTAACATCATCATGTTGACCGAAATGATTAATTTCATATTCAGTTAACCACTGGGTTGCCTCATTAAACCAGAGTAGATTGGAACACTATAGCCTTATATGACGGATCTCTTGGATAATTAAGTACAACATAATTGATTTCAAAAGTACACACATGAGCATCACGATCATCACCGGGAAATCCTCCGAATTTCATATACGTAACTCCAGCAGGTATCGGTCGTGGGGGTATGATCTGTTGCTATTCTTGTTGTTGTTGCTATTGTTGTTAATGCTATTGTTGTTGTTGCTATCGTTGTTGTTGCTATTGATGTTGCAAACCACTCATGTTGTTTAACTCAGGAGGAAGTATCACTTCAAAATGGTTTGAACAAGTTGATCCAAATTGTTGCTATGTCGTCTCGCCACCTTGCAAATTTTTTGGTTATCTGATATCATTAAGTTGATCACACACACACCCACACTCAACTACCATTCAACAAGCCGGCCCTGGAATTTTCCAAGCTACCATCGAAATTCAACAAACTGCTACCAGAATTCTCCAAATTGTCACCAGAACCAGGGATTACTCCCCCAAGCGTACTTTTTGCGGATGGGGTTGGTTGCACTTCTGGTATGCTCTGTAGTCCTTGTACAAGAAAATACTGAGGTGGCACTCCACTAGCCCATATCTCTCACTTTCCTTCCGACGATTGTCCATCACCATGACCACCAAGAGGCATTCCCAACACGCTAGGAACTTTCTAGGGATGCTGATCCCTTCTGTACTTCGGGTACGATTCTCTGGAATGGGTTACAAGCATATATCATAGGATTCTTTATCAAAACCTTAATCTGCTCGTAGGCTGGCTACTCCACGCCCCATGGCCGGCACCAATGTTAGTTTGGTATCTCCTCGGGTTAGTTATAACTTACTTTTTGACTGTGCATGGGTTCTTGGGATGGTCAGGGGTCTATAATAGAGAGGCCCTATATATATATTCTTCCATTCACTTCATGAGTGTAGTAGCTTCTTCATTACTTATCTGACGATTCCGACAAACTTAACTACTAATCCCGAGTACACAACAGAACATGTCACTCACCACACTTGAATACACGAAGTCTTAATACTTGCTAGCATACCATCACCATTAGACTTGCAATTCACCAATGACTCACCGAACATCAATACAGTATCGCAGTTATTCAATACTGAGCATCAATAAAACAGAACGATACAACAATGTATATAACTCTGCTGGAATTATTCTTCGGACACATCGGCCAGATGCATAGTCTGGCAACGCCTCTGTCTCTCTCTTCCAATCGCCTCTTCTATATCAAAAAAGGTTACAATGATTGTGCGACATCCTTTCGATGCGCGTCTCTTCCTAATTACATCTTCTACTAAATAGAATGACCTTCCTTTCTGGTGGCCTAACACCCTCCTCTTCTCTACATGCCCATCGATTGCACCTCAACCTTCTTCCTGTCTCTCTCTCTCTCTCTCTCTCTCTCTCTCTCTTTCCCTCTTGATCTCTCTTTATCTCTTTCTATCTTCCTCTCTCTCCTCTCTTTCTCTCTCTCTATCTATCAATCTATCTCTTTGTCTCTCTCTCTCTCAATCTTCTCTCTCTCTCTCTCTCTCTCTCTCTCCTTCTCTCTCTCTCTCCTTCTCTCTCTATTTTATCTACACACCCATTCACTATGGCTAAACCTTTTTCCTCCCTCTCTCTTTCTCTCTCTCTATCTACTTCATTATGATTCTATTTTCCTCTATCATACCTACATCATCATCTCTCTCTCTCTCTCTCTCCCCTTTCTCTCCCCCCCTCTCTCTCTCTCTGAATCTCTCTTGTTCTTGTGCATCTCTACAATGCAACTAAAACCTCTTATTCTCTCTCTCACCTCATCTCTCTATCTATTTCTTTCTTTCTCTCTCATTCCCTCTCTCACCTCATCTCTCTATCTATTTCTTTCTTTCTCTCTCTCATTCTTTCTATCACTCTCTCTCTCTCTCTCTCTCTCCCCCTCTCTCTCTCTCTCCCAATCTCTCTTTTCCCTATTCCTCCTCTCTCAATCTACCATCTCCACCTTTGTGCATTCCTCTATATGGATTGGTGCTTGTGAATCTCTCTCTCTCTCTATCTATGTATCTACCTCTTTCTCTCTCTCTTTCCCATTTCTTTATCTCCATCTCTCTCTTGATATATCTCTCTCTAGCGATGAACTCATTATGGAGGTGTTCATGTTGTTAAGGCTTGCTCACAAGGAGCCTTAGAGTAGTGTTTTCCACAATTTATGTAAAAATTCAGCATTAAATGATCAAGACCTCTCTACCAATCTCTCTCTCTTTCTCTCTCTCAATTTGTGTGTGTGTCTCTCTCTCTCACTTACTCAACCTCTCTCCGTGCTTTGCATCTCTACATGACAACAGAAACTATGGTCATTCTCAATGGACTCCTTGACTCCGACAAACTATTGTGCCTCGACTAATTGATACGTAAAGCAGCCTAAATTTGTGAGGAGTCTTAAGTTTTTAGCTT
>CM035412.1:101931483-101968983 GCA_020310875.1 Ceratopteris richardii
TTTATTAGATTTATCTACCAAGAGTGATGGCACATTTGTTCCTTGCCAGCTCACTCATTCGCAGACATTAGGTTTTTCCTTATGTACTAATCTTTATATACTGCACTTGTTGTGTTCTTGTTTTTTAGGTCATTCTTGTACATTCCTTTTTATGTAATAGAAGAAGAAGAAGATCATTCTTCCTTGCCTCAATATGAGTCTATGCTTCTCTTTGATTGTGAGAGTGTGTGTGTGAGCTCTCTTCCTTATCTCCTTCCTCATGACATGGTATCAGTGCCAGTGTGGCTATAGAGAGCTCGTGGAGAAGGCCGAGGATGAAGAGCATACGAGAAGGCATGGAGAAAGAGCGATTCACAAACGACCTTAGATTGCTACAAAAATTGACGTGAAGTAGAAGACCTCAAAATATTTTTGAGAGTTATTCCTTTAGGGTCACTTGTTTTTGTCAGATCGAAGTTTCGGAGCCATCTCGACCTTTGTTTCGAGCCCACAAGGTGGGGCCCACAGAAAAACCAGGTCAGTTTTAGAAACTGTAACTTGCCTCATATTCGGCAGCACTCATATATTCTAGATCCATAATTTCAAGTGATTCCGTATACTATTGATACATGAAAACTCTGTTTTTCTGAGATTGAACTGTCACGTTACAATGCAACAATCTTCAAGCAAAAGTGCTACTTGTGGTGTTTTGCAGTGTTGTGAATCGCTGAAGAAATGGCAAATGCAGATGGAATGAGTCAGTTTATGAGCGATAAGCTGGGCAAGAACAACTTCCATGCTTGGTGATTCAGAATGATGAATTTCTTGATGGGAAAAGACTACTAGAAGTACATCGAAGGAGAGAATGAAAATGGTCCGCAATTACCAGAGAGGAATCGGACTGCAGTCCAGTTAAGAGCATATGGGGAATGGAATCAAGGAGCATGAAAGGTAATGCATTGGCTATTTGTTAGCATACATGATAGCATGATTGGGCACATACAGGATGACAAGACTTCGAAAGAGGCTTGAAACAGTTTGGTCACATTGTATGAGACCAATACAAATGAGACCAATACAAAGGCATACAAATTGCAACTCAAGAACAAGATGCATACACTGGAAAAGAAGACCAATTCAATAAGTGAATAAACCTTGAAAATCAAAAGCATATGTGAGTCACTTGTATCTATTGGTGTGAATGTAGATGATGATGATAAGGTGGAAGTGTGCCTTCGTGGTTTAGGAGGTGCATATAAGTAGTTCAGAACTTCTATACAGACTAGAGAAAATATTTCGAATTTTGTTGATTTGGTGTCTATGCTGAATATTGAAGAAAAGAATCTTGGTGAGGAAACTCCCAAGGAAAATCTAGTTCTGAGCAGGTATTCTACTCTGGCAGAGGAAGAGGTAGAGGTAGAGGTTTCGAAAGTGGAAGAGGAAACAGTAACCAAGACCAAGGTCAACAACAGAATCATGCAGGAGGAAGAGGACAGTTTCAAGGCAAGGGGAGCCAAAGAGGTAACATAAATTTTTGAAAAAAGGATTTAGGTAATGACAATAAAGGATGCTGGAATTGTGGTAAACCTGGACACTTTGAACGTGATTGCAGGTTGAAGAATCAAAATAACAAAAGGCAGCGAAGGAACTATGCATCCACAAGTCCATATGATTCTAAGAAGTTGTTCATGGTTCAACATCACATGATGAATACGATGTCTAGTGGTGTTTCAAAATCTAATGATAATGTCTGGTATGTTGATTCAGGTGCTTCAAATCACATGACTTGTCATGCAGAATGGTTTAGTACTTTGCAAAAACTACCAATTCCTGGATATGTTGAAACAGATGATGACACATCACACATTATGGAGCATATAGGAAATATAGCATTGTCTATGGAGGATGGGAAGGTAAAATACCTTGCTAATGTGTTGCATGTTCCAAATATAACAAAGAATCTGGTTTTTGTTGGACAAATGAATGACCAGGGATTACAAATCAGGTTCAATGTTGATGGGTTATATGTAGGAGAATACAAACAGGATGGAAGATTGATTGCCAAAGGGAACAAAGTGGGTAGGATGTTCACCTTAAATGTGAAAATTCTTGAAATGAATGCACCATGTTTGCAAAAGGTGCAGGAGTTATTGGTGATATAGAGATGTGGTACAAACAAATTCGACATGCAAACTTGCAAAGGCCGAAATTGATGCATTCAAAGGAGATTGTCCATGGACTACCAAATTTCAAGGTTGCAGAGATGCAAAAGGTATGTGCAACATGTCGATTTCGAAAACAAACAAGAGCATCATTTCCACATGACAATCATGTCAGTGAGAACATACTAGAGATAGTACATACAAATGTTTGGGGTCCTACAAAGACCACATCTATGGACAGTTGAAGGTTTTATGTTACTTTCATTGATGACCATATATGAAAACTATGGGTATATTTTATGAAAGAGAAGAGATAGGTGTTCACTCACTTCCAGACTTTTAAAGCTATGGTGAAAAAGCAGACAGGGAAGTATATTCAGATATTAAGATCTGATGGAGGAGGTGAATACATGTTAAATGAGCTCAACAATTTTCTAAAAAGTTATGGAATTCAACATCAGTTTTCATGTAGGTACACACCATAACAGAATGGCATTGCTGAATGCAAAAACACACATATTGCAGAAATACCAAGAGCCTTGATGGCTGAGAAGAATATGCCTCATTGTTATTGGGTAGAAGTTGTGAATCTCGCTGTATACATTATGGACAGAACTCCAACTACTATTGTCCATCAAGTTACACTTGAAGAAAATTTTATAGGTAAAAAGCAAAACTTATCACATCTGAAAGTTTTTTGTTGTATTGCATATGTACATGTTCTAGATGACTTGAGGATGAAGCTTGATCCAAAAGCAAAAAAATGTGTTATTGGATACTCCCTTGAGCAAAAGGGATATAAATGTTATAACCCACACACACGTCAGGTGAAGGTGAATAGAGATGTGGTATTTGATGAAATGTCAAGCTTCTATGCAAATGCCAAAGAAGGACTGAATCTTGAACCAAATGACAAAGAAAATGCTGAAAAATCAAGTGTAGAATCTCAAGTTTTGAGTGGACCGGATGCATCACCAAGCATTAGTTCCAACTCAAATCCATGGAGTGGAAGATTGCATGGAAATTTCAATCTAGCAAATTCACCAAATACATCTAAGAAAGGTAAAGAAAAGCTTTCTGCTAATCATAAAAGATGTGCACATTTTGAAGACGTTGATGGAGATTCAAGCAGTTCAGAAAAGAGTCTTGATGAGGAACTTGGATTGCCCTCTCTGAAGACTCTAGGAGTAAGAAAGGCACATGCAGATGATACAAGGAGAAGTGACCCAGGACCAAGAAGATCCGAGAGAATGCGGAATTTAGTGCAACGATTGACATATGATAGTTACATGGATCGTCATTGTGCCTACATGACAAAGGTAATACAAGATGCTGAACCTTCTTGTTTTGAAGATGCAATTGGAAGTGCAGATTGGGAAAAAGCTATGGATGAGGAGATGGGTGCAATTTATGGAAATGATACATGGAAGCTGGTTCCATTGCCACAAGGAAAGAAATCCTTAGGCCGCAAGTGGGTTTACAAGGTGACGCACAATGTTGATGGTAGCATAAGGAGGTAAAAAGCATGATTGGTAGCAAAAGGATATGCACAAACATATGGCATTGATTATGAGGAAACATTCAGCCCTATAGCTAAAATGTCTATTGTTAGAACACTTGTTGCATTAGCTGCAACAAAAGGATGGACTTTGCATCTGATGGATGTGAAGAATGCTTTCTTACATGGTGAGTTACAAGAAGAAGTATACATTGACAAGCCACAAGGATATGAAAATTCAATGCATCCAGAATATGTTTGCAGGTTGCAAAAGGCTTTGTATGGGCTGAAGCAAGCTCCTCATCCATGGCATGCAAGGATTGTTGATTACTTAACCATCATTGGGTTTTCCATGTGTGATGCAGATCATTCACTATATGCAAGGAAGGGTAATGATGCATCACAATTGTGGCTATCTATGTTGATGACTTGATTGTAGGTGGTGATAATGAAGAAGGCATCAAAGAGGTAAAGAAACTTCTTATGCAAGAATTTGACATGAAAGATCTTGGTGTGCAGTGCTACTTCTTGGGCATTGAGTTTATACATAGAGAAATAGGTATATGGATGTCGCAAAGGCAATATGCCTTGAATATGCTGCAAAAGTATGGTATGGATGATTGTAAGCCAATTTCTAGTCCATTAGTGCAGAATTTGAAGTTGGATACTACATCAGGTGAAACATTGGAAAATTCTACTATGTACAAGAAAATTGTGGGAAGTCTTATATATTTCACAATTACAAGGCCTGATTTAAGCTATACTATTGGACTTGAAAGTCAATTTATGCAGGTTCCCAGGAAGCCACATTTAGATGCTCTGAGATTCATTTTACGTTTTGTGAGTGCTACTTTGGATTATGCATTCTTTTATGAAGCTGGTTAGATTTGCAGGTTCATGGATACACTAATGCAGGTTGGGCTGGTAGCATTCCAGATAGAAGATCTACTAGTGGCTTTCTATTCTCACTTGGGAGTGCAGCTATTACATGGAGCAGCAAGAAGCAACCCACTATTCCTTTGTCGAGTACAGAGGCTGAGTATAGAGGTGCTCCAATGGCAGCATGTGAGGCATCATGGCTGGAGATGCTACTTACAGATTTAGGTGTGGAAGTGCAAAAGCCTATCACTATCTATAATGATAATCTTAGCAATATACGGTTAGCACGGAACCCTGTTTTTCATGCTAGAGCAAAGCATATCGAGGTACATTATCACTTCATCAGAGAGAAGGTATTAGTAGGTGATATTGATCTTGTTTATGTGAGAACAAATGAGTAGGTTGCTGATATTTTCAATAAAGCACTTGGAGCAGAGAAGCTGAAGAAGTTTCAGAAAATGCTTGGATTAGAGGACATGACGTTGAGCTTGAGGGGGAGCGTTGAGATATCAAGCTCAACATGTGATGATCCAAGATGACACATATGATTTTTTTGCTTCTCTGGCATGTATAGTGGTCACACGAGTATATGTCAGGGATACTTCATTGAGATTTATTAGATTTATCTACCGTGAGTGATGGCACATTTGTTCCTTGCCACCTCACTCATTCGCGGACAATAGGTTTTTCCTTATGTACTGATCTTTATATATTGAACTTGTTGTATTCTTGTTTTTTAGGTCATTCTTGTACATTCTTTTTTATGTAATAGAAAAGGAAGAAGAAGATCATTCTTCCTTGCCTCAATCTGAGTGTGTGCTTCTCTTTGAATGTGAGAGTGTGTGTGTGAGCTCTCTTCCTTATCTCCTTCCTCGTGACATTCAAACATTGAGAGTAGCCATCACAATTACAATTGGAAAAATTCCTCTTAAGGGAGTTTCATATATAGGATTGGCCTACCAAAATGCATAAAAGCCCTAATATATATCAACCAATGAAGGAGCAATCACCTTAACACTAATTGAATGTCATCCCAATTTTTTAGGGATGTATAGACAATGACCTCGTGACAGTAAAACTCAGATTTCTCTACAATTATAGAACCCAATCCCTTGAAAAATTATACACATAAGCTAGACAATTTTACCCTTCCAATGAATGCTTAAACATGTTATTTGGAGCTCTTTAGCGAGAGTATCAATCTTTGTAAGTTGACTGAGTATGAGGAAAAAGGAGTAGAGAATAGAAGTGGCACCAAGCAATGACCAAAGAGTATATGTATTGCTTCCAATCAACACTCTATTTCATGTAAAAATGTTTTGGAGTCTTTAAATAGACTCTTGAGGATATGATCATGTCTTTTATTCATGAGTTTGAATTCGAAATTAGGTAGCTTTGGTAGTTTAGATTGATTGGAATCTTTTCCTACAATCTAGGAAAATAGAAAGTTGAAGTCATATCTACTTCTTGAACGATTGACTGAAAATCATTCTCAACCACTTCTAACTCGTGGCTTTGAGGCCTTTTACTATTTCCTTTTACAAAGGTTAATACGTTCACCCTTAGAAAAAATGATCATAAGTGATCAACCAATTAATACAAAGAAATAATGTGCACATAAGTGCTATTTTTCAAGGTACATATACGACCCCATGCAAATGATGGATTTCATGTAGAGCATATCCACATCAATCATAATGGAAGCTTGGTGTTCCAATAGCTCCGCCTGGAGCTAAAGTATGTTTGAGTTTTCATTCTATGATAGGTTGAATACCTACCATAGATTTGAATCTACAAAGCTTTATCCCATCAAGTGCCTTTGTCATCATGTCTGCTATAGAATGATACTTTCAATACCTGTCATAGCTTTGAATCTACAAAGCTTTATCCCATCAAGTGCCTTTTTCATCATGTCTGCTATTTGCTTCTTAGAAGGAAAAAATGAAATTTCAATTTCTTTTGCCATAAATTTCTCTCTTACAAAGTGGTAATGGACTTCTATGTGCTTTGTCCTTATGAGAAATTGGATTTGTAGCTAGATGCATGGACCTTACATTATCTCCAAGTAAGTGAGGTCTGGAACTTACAAGTCCCAAATCTAAGTACAACTCCTTAAGCCATATTGCAATAGTTAGACCTCTATATTCTACTTCAGTTGAAGATAAAGCAACTATTGATTGCTTCTTTGAACTCCATGACACCAATTTTGAACCTACAAATGATAAGTATCCAAAGGTACTTCTTCTATCATCCTTTGCTCTTTCCCAATCTGCATTTGAATAAATTTGGATACCCAAATATGAAGAATAGGGATAATAGATACCTTCGTCAAATTTCCCTTTTGAGGTACTTGAGTACTCTCTTTGTAGCATTCATGTGTGGCCTTCTAGGTGAGTGCATGAGCTGACTAAGCACTCCCACACTATATGATATGTCTATTGTTGTGTGAGTAGCATATATCAAGCCACCAACTAAGCTTTGATACTCTTTAGGATCATCAATCTACTCAGCTTCATAAACATTTAGTTTATGGTTCAATTCCAACAATGTACCTACAAGTTTTGTGTATCATCTCTTGAATGTATTAGCTCTGAGTTAGATACATCCCTTCATTTATGTAAATCACTTGCACAGCTAGGAACTATATGAGCTTACCCAAGTCATCTATTTTTAATTCCTCTTGCATTTTTCTCTTGATCCTTTGAATGTCATTTAGATCATCACATGTCACAATAATATGATCTACATATACACATAGATAGATAACCTCATTGTGATCCATTTTGATAAATAAAGAAGGATTTGACTTGCTAGGTTTGAACCCTTGGTCTTGAAGGTATGTAACCAATCGATGATTCCAAGCTCTAAGAGCTTGTTTCAATCCATACAATGCTTTCTCAAGTCCACAAACATAAGATGTATGATCAGGGTTTTCAAAACCTGGTGGTTGTGACATGTATACCTCTTCATTTATTCGAACATTTAGGAATGCATTTTTTACATCAAGTTGGAGGAGTGTCCAATTTCTTGTAGTAGCTACACTTATCATGTTCTGATTGAAGTCATGTTTGCAATTGGTTCTTGGATTGGTCCCCATACATATGTATGTACTAAGTCTAATAAGTTGTTGTGGATGTAGCCTTTGTGGTTGAATGGTTTTCTTTGTGCCTTTTCAATCTAACATGCATCGTATCTGTTGATCATGTTTTGCTTTGATATGTTGGAAATCCAAGAACACTTTGATCCATGCATATATCTTTGAAGGTTCTTTAATTTACATGAGCTAGCCTCTTATGCCACACTTCAAGATCACTTAGGGTTCAAGAACCAAATTTGAATAGAGTTATGTATTTGGTTTCTCCTATTTCAAAAGTAAAGAGCCTACCATGATTCTCACCTCTTGATATCTTCTTGAAGCCTTGACATGAATCTTCCACAAAAGCTCCATGTTCGTTGAACCTAACTTGCAAGCCTTTCTCAACTATTTGGCCTACACTTATTAGGTTTTTTGTAATAATGAGAACATAGAGTACCTTTCTCAAAATGTTTGTCCTGCCATTGGAAGCTTTGACATTACCAATCTTCTCCACACTATGCTTTGTGTCATCCCCTGTTTGAACTTCGTCTATGCTTTCGACTTTCCAAGTCAGATAAGAGAGCTATGTTGCCTGCAACATGATTCAAACATCCTAAATCTATGTAGAATAAATGATCATCTTCTTTAGCTTCCTTATGGCTTACATTTATCAAAAGCAATGAGTCTTCATGTTGTTGATCTTCAGAATAATTTTTGTAGTCCCTTTTATTATGGCCTCTATTGTCCACCTCTACTTCTATTGCTTCCATATCCACCTCTTCCACTTCCTTTTTGGGTCTTCCCATTGAACCAACAACTCTGAGTGGGGTGGTTGGTCTTATCATAGATGGCACAAGGTTAAACATTATGATCTTTGGTGTTGTCATGCTTTGGTCCCTTCTTCTTCCCTTTCCAATTGCTCTTGCCTGCAAAGTTGGCTTGGGAAGTCTCCTCTTCATCTTTTTCTTGCTTCTTTCCTTTTAGCTTCCATTAGTTGAATTACTGTGATAGGAGTTGCGTTCCTTTATGCCATTGTTGGCCTCCTTATTGAAAAGTTGTGCACGAAAGATGTTGAAGTTTGGAGTTTGCACATCCATGATGAGATCATACCTGTGGTGAAAGATTACCAATGCTTGTCACCTCTAATCCCATTGAGAATTTGCCTCATGATGGCCTCTTTTTCAATCAGCTCCCTAATGGATTCCAATTGATCAGCAACATCCTTGCCCTTTGTAACAAACTTGGTGATGGTTTGTTTTGGAATCTTCTTCATCTGGTTGAAATCATTCCAAAGATGGTTCTTCCTTGCTTTTGTACTAAAAGAAAAGAAAGTCTCTAGGCATCCCAAGTATTTTGAAATTTCTTGCATCCTCTAACATGCGGTCATAGAAAATCAAAGATAGAGTTGAGTATGTATGAACTTTCTTGAGCATCCCTTGCACACTAAAGTTTGAGCTTATTTGTTTCCTCTTGAGTAGGTCCTCCTTTGGATCTTGGAATAGGCACTACTTCATTACCTGATACAATCCCATATAGATTTCTTCCTTGCAAGTAAGCCTCCATTCTGATTTGCCAAGAAGAATAATTATGTCTATGAAGCTTCTTAATCATTGATGGAAAGCCATCTCCCATCATGAAGTTTCGCTGATGCCACTCAAAGTAGTTGGAGAAGCTTGGAGAGGCTTGGAAAGTTGAGTTGTCAAATGGTGAAGTTGGTCCAACAAAATAGCATAAGACCAACCCTAACTCTTCGGATATGTAAAGTAGACCTTGTAGAATTGTGTTTGGTATAATGAAACCCAATAATTACTTTGGAGCATCAATAAGAAAAAGTTGATGCAAAACAGATAACTTGCACCTTGACTAGCTCACAAAAACCTTCTAAAAGTGGATGCAAGTTATGACTTCAAACACTAAGAACAACCACATAGTTACGATTGGAAACATTCCTCTTATGGGAGTGTCACACATAGGGTTGGCTTACTAAAATTCATGAAATCCCTAATTTATATCAAACAATGAAGGAGGAATCACCTTAACATTGATTGGATATCATTGTGATTTTTCAGGGATGTGTAGACAATGAACCCGAGATGTAAAACTTTGATTTCCTTTATATTTATGAGCCAAATGACTTGAAATTTTGTACACATAAATTAGCCAACTATACCTTTTCAATTAATACTTAAACACATGATTTGAAGCCCCATAGAGAGAGCACCAATCTCTGCAAGTTGACTGAGTATGAGCAAGAAGTAGTAGAGAATATAAGTGGCACCAAGCAATGCTCAAAGAGTATAT
This sequence comes from Ceratopteris richardii, assembly GCA_020310875.1. NCBI lineage: Eukaryota > Viridiplantae > Streptophyta > Polypodiopsida > Polypodiales > Pteridaceae > Ceratopteris > Ceratopteris richardii. Next base: position 101,941,379 of record CM035412.1, read on the forward strand.
GTATTGCTTTCTACTTCATGTACAAATGTTTTAGAGTCTTTATATGGTCTCCTGAGGCAAGCTCAAGAGTGTGGGAACATGCCCCAAATTGAACCTTCCACATCATCCACAATCAAAGGAGGCTGATTTCCATGAGTTGGAGGCATCCAATTATGCCCATAATAGAAAGAAGTTGATTAGAGAAGATTTAGCTCACCTCTTGATGTGATTGGACCTCACTTTTGACATGTATATGCTTTTGATTGGTTAAAGAGGTTAGTATGTCGTCTTTAAAACCTCTAATGAGTTGTATTATGACTTAGAGTCATGGAAATACGTGCCCAAGCTGCCCCCTTGCTTAAGCACACCCCCTACTAGCTATTCTCTGCATATTTTGCAAAAATTTCACTTTACACACTCTATCTATCTAGATGTTTTTGGCAAACCCCCCAGCTTTGTAATTGTTGTTTCTCCTTCATCGAGAATCCACTTGCAATGATTTTTGTCTTGTTGGAAAGCTTATAAGTTCTAGTGACGAACCCTAGAGGTAGATCCCAAGTGACATGAGTCTTGAGAGGAGACTTGATACCTCAAGACGACTACCTATTGGAAGTCTATTTGATCCACGGAGTGGACTTGTTGCTTCAAACAGACTCACCGGCCCAAGGAGGAGAAGAAATCTCGATGACATTTTATGAGCTAAAGGATCCGAAAGACGAGACTAGAATAACATACCTAGATAAGAATAGAGAAGATATTGGTTAGTTGATGCCATAGACAGGGCTCGACTGAAATACATGGGGTTGCCTGTATTCCCTCAGAGAGAATAGGAAACCACTTCTCAGAACCCCTTTGGAACTCAACAAGAGGCAGAGCACACCATGTCAGGACAAACTAGCCAACGGAGTATTCCAAACCGTACTCACATGCAATTTGCAACTCCAGGAGTGTAAAATCAAACCCACCATGGAGTAGGTAATCAGTATCGACCACCAGTAAGACCACGACCACCAGTAGGAGGGCAACTTGGAATACCCCCAGTTAGACCAGCAGTTCCTGCCTTCCTTGTAATGCCTAGACCGCCAGAATCAATGAGAAGGCTGAGACCTATCCAAGTGGCCAAGTGGGTAAGAAATCATTATGACCGATTGGGAGAACCCTACGGTCACATTGCTGAATTTAAACAAGCTCTAAGGGCAAAACAAGTAGACAACTTCTTTGTGCAGTAGGAGTCTTTCGGACTCACTTTCACAGGAACGGCTCTGACTTGGTTCCAGCCATTAGACCCCAACCAATTTGGAAATATGGAACAATTCTTTCAAGAATTTATTGGGGAATTCACTAAGAGAGGGATTAAACACAATTCTCTGTCTTTAATCCATAGCTTTAAACAGAACCCTAATGAAACCATGAAAACAGTCGCCCGAAGATTCAATCAGTATGTTAATAGATGCCCAACAGCAGAAAGGCCCACTCAACAAAAGATGATTTCATTATTTTTGGATGGACTCACGAATGGAACCCTAAGAACGCTAGTTTATGTGAAAAGGTTACAAACCCTGAGTGAATGTCTTCAAGACTACATTGACCTAGAAGATAATCTAGCTGAGGATCTCAAGAGCACAACCAACCCCACTAAATCAGAAGACTCTCAGAGTACTATTACATCCAACTCTAGTAATGTGGAGGAATTAGCAGAGTTGGTAGCAAAAAATTAGGAGTTCAAGGACATAGAAATTACCAACACCCAGCTTTAAGAGTGCCCATGTTACGAAGATGTAGTTTATGTGGAGGAGATCACCTTACACATATGTGTGTGCGAGGAGGGACCGGTGCACATCAGACATATCCTTACAACAGACAACCCCAACAAGGAACTGCCTTGTAGTGCCACTTAGAACAAAAATACACCAATCACATCACAGAGAACTGCCCATTCAATAGACAGGCACGACCTTTACAACCACCTCAGTATCGACAATACATATATCCATCTAATGAGCCAGGCAGAGAGATGCCCAGATACAATCCCTATCCAACACCAGTAAGAGCACCAAGGCCATACAAGCAAGTACCATATCCACCACCCCAACCAGTGTTAGGACCACAATTGTCACAACCTCAACAAGTGGTACCTGTGAAATACGCTCATCCAGAAGAAAACTTGGAAAGAGCCATAGTGCCAGCCTCAACGATGACTAGTGTAGAATCAGCGAACCCTGGATATGAGCTGCCCCCAGGAGATTATTATCCCTATGAAGCCAACATGTTAGAGTATGAATCAACTTATGATTCAGCTTACTATGGATATGAAGGTTATGATCAGGCTTATGGAACGGAGGTAGCAACTTTGATGTATACTACACCTAAAGCACAACCACCCATGAGACCACCCGTTAGACCCCCTGTGCCGAGAGGACCTTGTTATAGATGTGGAGGAGAACATTTTATTAGAGAATGTCTTCGACCTTATAATCCAGCACCCCCTAGAACTTGGGAAGGATATTGCAATGATTTCGGAAAGGAACATCTTTTTCAGAGACTGCCCTAAGAATCCAACCAAAGTCTAAGACACTGCACCAATTAATGTAATTGAAGTGATAGAAGCATCTGGAAGTGATAAGGAATATACTATGCCTTTAAAGGCCATTACAAGAGCTCAAATGAAAGAACAAAAAGGAAAACAACCAGAACACGAATGAGAGAGCAAAAGAACGGTAAGTCCCAAAATTCAAATAGTTGAAGATTCTGAGGACCCACGTGAGAGTACCCACAACACTAAAGCACAGAAATGGAAGGAAAGAAGAGAAAAACTCAAAGAGAAATGGATGAAAAACAAAAGTCAAGACAATAAGAAACAAACCAGAAGTAAGAAAGAACAAAAAGAACAAGAAATTTGGAAGGAAGTGCCTAGTCCACCGCTTATCCGAGAAGCTGAAAAACCAAGATCCATTTTAGCTGACCCAAAACTTGATGACCTAGACATGTGGTTAAAAGCTTACCAAGCTAGGATTAAGGTTGGACCAAAGGTAGAGCAGCATGAAAAGCTTTACCCACAAGGAGAATTAGAAAAAGAGAGGCTTGCGATCTGTCGAAAACTTATAGAGGTAGCACAAGCAACTCTAGAAAAGACTATCCCAGCCCTTCCAGAAATGAGGATAGCAGAGGATCAATACAAAGAGTATGTCAAAGCCAAGGGTACAGAACCTAGAGAGTAGGTTGACAAGCGTGAGCGAACGAGAACCCAAGATGAACCGATGTCAACAATACCTGACCTAGAAGCTGATTAGCCAAAGGAATTATGGAATAGAATCCGAGAAGGACAATGGAAGAAGAATGGAGTGACTAGACCTCCCTTTGAGGAAATAGATGTAGAAGTTTATCAACCAAATCCCAATCTAGAAGAGGTATATGAGGAAGTGTCGAGACTCGACCGAAATAGAGAAGAAACCCAGAGCATTTCAACCTTGCCTAATTACATGGGAGAATACAAAAAGGAATCTATGATAATCCGAGCACCCACGATACATGGAAAGGGAAACAAAAACTCAAAAAAGAGTTCACACAATCTAACAGAACTAAAGAAGACAAAAGTACAATGCAAACTGACCGTGGAAGAATTACTTCAAATTAAGCCGCATTTATGGAAGCAATTAGCGAGCCAAATGGAATTAGGACAAGAGAAGGAAGAAAAAGAAGTTAAGGGAAAAGGAAACTCATCTAAAGTACAAATTCCAGTTGATAAGGTGGGAGAATTTAGTGAAGGAGACGAAGGTAATACGTGTCTACCTGTCACTTACAATGGGTACATGACCAAGGCTATACTAGACACAAGAGCTGGAGTAGCAGTCGCCACCAAGGAGATTTGGGAGAAATGGGGGAAGCCTGCCTTACGGTCCACCTGCATGAAACTCCAATTAGCAAACGGTCATGTAGAGAAATCCTTAGGAATACTGAAAAGAATCAAATTAACCACCTGTGGAGTTGAATTTTAACACACATTAGCCATCTGTAAATTTGAAAAGACTAACAACTATGAAATGATATTAGGAAGACCATTCATGAGACAAATGCGGGTAGTGCAAGATTGGGGCAGAGATCCGTTATACCTACAACACCAAGGAAACACTACCAAGATAAATCTACACACATTTTCCTATCCACATGTCCCTCCACTACAATGGAATCCCATACACAAGGAGGAAGATGACCTATCCATTCATAGTGCTGGGTCAAGCGATCAATCATGGATGCACGAAGACGCTCAGTTATGGATGTGTAAAGAAGCCAAGAAAGAGACAACAAAAGACAGATATGGCCAATAGGACATCCTAACTACAGACCTGTAGAGGACCCAAGGTATATGCCTCAAATCTTTCTGGATGAAACCTTTGAACCGCATGGATGGATGGAAATCTTAGCCACCTTGGATGTGTGTGTGAATGAAGAAGTACTAACCATGAATGAGTGCATAGACGAGGGAGGCTATGATGTGAATCTTTATATGGTTGTTCTTCAAGAAGTAGAAGAGGGAGAAATCTTGGAAAAAGAGTGGAAAGAGGAATATGAGAGTATAGAAATGGAACCAGAATTTGATTCAAAAGAGAGCTATGTAGACGCCATTCGAACCAAAGAGAAACAGGAACCCACAAAGATCTTGGCAATAGAAGCCACTCCCATAGTACAAAAGCGAGAGGAAAGCATTAGTAAAATTGAACCAAATCTAGATCTTTTCGAGGTTCTTGAAATTTTAAAAGATATGAAGTAGAAGAGAGAAAGGTAGCCATTCAAATGCCCAAACGAGAGGCTAGAAACGGATAAGCATAGGACAACAAAGACCAAACAAAAAAAATCATAGTAACAGTGGAAGATGGAGAAGAGAGATGCACATACATAGGCAAAGATGTGTCGGTGGAAGAAGAAGAAGAGTTAATACAATTGATCCAGGAATATCGAGATGTATTCGCATGGACATATAAGGATCTTAAAGATGTGGAACCCTCAATTTGTTCTCATAGATTAACAATGACAACAGATGCGAAACCATCAAAACAACGCCCATATACCTACAACGAGGTCTATGCTGCTAAAATTAAGGAGGAAATAGACAAGCTACTAGCGGCAGGATTCATATACAAAATAGAACACACTGAGTGGGTCTCGCCATTAGTAGTTGTGCCTAAGAAGAACGAAAAACGGAGAGTGTACATTAACTTGAAAAAAGTGAATGCAGCCACCATACGTGACAACTACCCACTACCCATCACAGAGCGTCTATTGGAAAGAGTCGCAAGAAAGGAAGTCTACAACTTCTTAGATGGATTCTCCGGATACAATCAAGTAGCTATTGCCACTCAGGATCAACATAAGACCGCATTCGCTACCAAATGGGGAGTCTATGCTTTCCGAGTGATGCCTTTTGGACTCACTAATGCGCCTGCTACTTTCCAATGATTGATGTGTCATGTTTTCAAGGAATTCCTAAAAAAGAGCATGGAAGTATATGTAGATGACCTATGTACATATTCCAATCAAAGGCAAGATCATATTCCTGAGTTGAGAAAGATATTTAATAAATGTAGACAGTACAGAGTCTTTTTAAACCCAGAGAAGTGTGTCTTCATGGTAAGACAAGGAAAGATCATAGGACACATAGTCTCTAGGAATGGAATATCCACGGATGAGGACAAGATTAAGGTCATCTTAGAGCTCCCTAGACCTAAGAATGTGAAGGAGGTGCAAGCATTCATGGGAAATTGTGGATACTACCGTCGCTTTATCCACATGTATACCATAATCGCCAAACCACTCTATGGCCTATTAACTCAATTCACTTGGACAGAAGAATGTGAGAAGGTGTTCAATGAGTTAAAGAAGAGGCTGAGCACAACCCCAATTCTAAAAACACCAAATTGGAACAAGCCTTTTCATACTCATGTTGATGCTTCTAATTACGCAATAGGATGTATCTTAGCCCAACCAGCCGATGAAGGGAAGTTAGATCATCCAATTGCCTATGCGAGTAGACAACTGAATCAAGCGGAGAGAAATTATACCACTACCGAGCGAGAAGGATTAGGAATGGTCTATGTAGTGAAAAAATTTAGACACTGTCTCTTAGCCAACAAATTCAAGTTTTTCATAGACCATCAGGCACTATTGTACCTAGTGCACTATTGTACCTAGTCAATAAGCCTTGTAACACGAGAAGATTGGTAAGATGGTTCCTACTATTGATGGATTTCGACTTTGAAGTGATAGTGAAAAAGGGAAACATGCATATAAGAGCAGATGACCTTTCTAGGTTAACACACGGAGAACCACCAAGTGGAGTACCCAATGATCTGCCAGACACTTATTTGTTTAATCTGGAAGTTTTTCCAAAGTTGGCAAAGAAACTAATTCCGATACTCACCCATAGCCCACAACACTCAATCAATAAGGATAGCAAAAAGGAAATTCTCCAATCAAGAAATTTGCACATTATTGTTGGAAGTGTGTACTATAAGGAACCCAGTGGTGTATTGCTGAGATGTGTTGATGAGGATGAACAAGTGAAGCTGATTGAACAAGCTCATGTGAACAAATGGAGGACACACAAAGGGACTCATGAAACCATTAGGGAATTAAAGCGATTGGGAGTATACTGGCCTGACATGCCTAAGGATGTCCATGACTACGTAAGTAACTGTGCAGATTGTCAAGAGACAATCCCCGAAGATCATGTACCCATACCTTTCTCAACGATAGCACCCAATTGGAGCAAGACCCTGGTAAATTTCCTGAAGATAGGAGAACACGAGGAAGGAGTTAGCGTGGCAAGAAAAGGATCCCTAGAAAAGATGAGCAAGGATTATGTACTTATGGGAAGACAATTGTTTAGAAGAGGGAAAGACAATCAATTACAGCTCTGTGTGCATGAAGGAGAATATTTGCCCATATTAGAGATGGCACACATAGGTGCGGCAGGAGGTCATTTTTCCATCGAAAGAAGTGTAAAAATGATCCTCTTCGCGAGCTTGTGGTGGCCAACGTTACATATGGATGTTGAAACATATGTATGAAGCTGCGAGACATGCCAAAGGGCTTAATACCCAATTCGAAGAGATGACATGCCATTGAGACCTATGGTTTGTGCGAGAGCATTCTCTAAATGGGGTATTGACTTCATAGGACCCATCAACCCACCAGCTAGAGGATCACATGCCGAATATATCATAGTAGCCACAGATTACTTGACAAAATGGGTAGAAGCAAAGGCTACTAGAAAGAATGATGCACAAACCACGACTAAGTTTCTTTTTGAGCATATATTCATCCGTTTCGGATTACCAATTGAGATTGTGAGTGACCGAGGAACACACTTCATTAATGAAGTGATAGAGTCTCTAATGAATGAGTTTGAGGTCTGACTGGGACAAGCAATTGCATCATGCAATTTGGGCTTTCCGAGTTGCATATAAGACTGCCATTGGAACTACTCCCTTCAATTTGGTGTACGGGCAAAATGCGATTTTGCCAGTTGATTTTTTAATCCCCACTTTGAGAGTAGCACAACAGTATGAATGGACCGGACATGAATTATCCCAACAACTAGACCAAATAGAGAAGCTGCATGAAACTAGGTTACAAGCAATAGCAGGAATATATGCAGCCAAGAGAAGACAAAAGGCATATTATATGCACATATATTATGTTTAGACCTTAAAGCAAAATGCCAAGAAGTTACAAAAACGCGGATATGGACCTCTGATAATAAATAGGATCTCTACTAGTGGAGGAGTTAATCTAGCCACTTTAGATGGAGACATTCTTCCTAACTACATAAGTGGATGTAGAGTGAAATGGTTCATGGAGTCATTAACGGATCAAATGTAAGCACGTCTCGTAGGTGCTCAAAATAGGAAGAAAGAGGAAGAACGGATTAGAGAGGAGGCATGACAAGAAGCCCTAGAATGCATCAAGCAAAGGAAAGAATGGATCAGGCAAAGAGACGAACGATATCTCCAAGGAGAAGAACCTATCCCTATGGCTAATTGCCAAGTCCATACGTCTGACACTACTAGTGCTTACAGGTCACAACCTTACCTAAACCTAGGGATTGGCAGGACGGAGTACAAATTGATAGATGCATTGATAGACTCAGGAGCAAGACTTAGTTGCGTACGTAATATGGTCATAAAAGATCTTCAAATGATTATGACTCCCACAAAAGCTCAGATAATAGGAATTGGAGGTCAAATCATACAATGCATTGGAGCAACGATAGTATCCCTCCACCTAGGAAATTCTTCCATGGAACAATGAGTCTTGGTGTGCAGAGATGAAGACCTAATAGTAGATTTGATCCTAGGAGAGGATTGGATCATTGAGAATGAAGTAAGCGTCAACCTAGCTCAAGGATATAGCTCAGCCAAGATAGGGCACAAGGAAATTTTTAGTCTGTTAGGGAAGAGGCCTTCACAACAACCAAAAATCCTCGACAGTGCAGAAGAATGCAAGGAAAAGCTAGTAGAACAGGATCCCAGCTTCAATACCTCAGATCCCAATTTAGAAGAAGCTGAAAATCCAAACCCTAATGTGTCGAAGGAAGCGGTGAAATTATCCTATTTAGTGGGTGAACGGCCAGACAATAAGGGGACCAACTTTTCTGGAGCTTCTCACACAACGAAAGGATCACCAATGTGGAAGACAACATTCCGGCACTCGCATCAAGGGAAGAAGAAGTTCAAATGGGTACGCAAAGATCAAGTGCAGAAATCAGAGACGCCAACATCAACTCTGGAGAAGAAAGAGGAGAACAAGAAGTCAACATCAATGAAATTTGAAACAAAATGACTCTTATAAATATGGCTCCTGAAGCCTTTGATTCAAGCTCAGAAGGCACGACAACAGATATGGATTCCCTCAAAGGTCAGACAAGCAGCCAAGCAAGAGATAAACAAATAGACGGATGCATTACATCGAGGCATTCAAACAATGCAACCAAGACCGACTCATCATAAAAATATGAGGAGAACAAACTTAATTAATAGGACATCAAAAGAAATACATGAAGTTCGACAGTCCAGAGAGAAGACAAGGGCCATCTACATAACCATGAAGTGGATTTGGAAGCCAAATCAACCGCAAGGAATGGACCACCACAACAACAAGGATTCCAATTTCACTCACGAAGTATTAAATGCACCTAAAGTATGCATAGTAGGGCCACATTACAAGGCCAAGCATTCGGCACTTAATGTGCATAAAAAAAGTAGTGGTGCACATTCTCCAATGGGAAATAGGTCATAGCTTCAACTCTCTTAGGAATGGACATACTATGTAAATAAATAAATGCTTCGGCTATACTAATGCTGGTTTTCTTTCAGGAAAAGAAATAAAAAGATGTGATGGATCCTGAAGACTCGGAAGCAACAGTTCAAGAGGAAGTATTAGAATTTCCTCTCCAGAGTATCACTAAAGCAAAGGGACATTGGTTCAGAGAAGATCAACCGATTGGGGAGTATCTCTTCCTGGCAACTATCAAATTAATGGATACGGATCATCAATTTCGGATCATGTCCCAAGATTTCAGAGTAGTGCATGAACTCCCGTCGACAATAGACATCATGAAGAAAGCGGGCATACACAAATATTTTGAACTGCCAATCTATAAGCCTGACTTTCAAAGGTGCACACAAGTCATGAACACATTACAACCAGCACTGCATGATCCATTGGTGCCCGAGGCTAGAGTGATGGATAAAGTAGGCGAATGGGTAATTATTCAATTCACTCATGATTTGATTAAGGAAGCTTTTGGATGGGAAAAGGATGGAACCATGGTAGTGAAAGAAGAGAGTCGAGGGGCAAAAAATAGAACGTTCACCAACATTAACAGAGTCGACATAGAAGAGGAAGTCAGACTTATCCACCAGCACTTTTGCTTCCCAAATATGCATCGATACATGGCTCCACAGAAGATTATTGTCCAGTTACTCTCACATGCCATCAAGAAGATTGGAAATCAGATTAATCTGACTCCTTACATACAGGAGAGGCTATTCAAAGCAAAGAAGCAATGGAACAGCAAGAAGTTCCTTAATGGTAGTATAGCTCTCACAATATTGATCTACCATGCTTTAGGCATTAGAGAGCACCTATAAGAAATGCCATCCTCAACTGCTATGGCTAAGTATGTCAAAGTCACAACAATACCAAAAAATAAAAGAGGAGTCAAAATTGTTGAAGAGACAGAAACTAGCTCTCAACCCAGAATGAGAGGCACAAAGAGATTAAGGGAAGTAAAGCAAGTAGAAGAGGAAGTTCCAGCCACAAAAAGAGTGCACGTACTTCCAAAGACAAGGATTGAAGAGCAAAGACCGATTACAGAAGAAGATTTAACTAAGGCACAGGAGGATACACATCAATATACAGAAGGGCAAGTCAATTTACCAGTGCAAGGGCACCATTACCAGCAGGCCCAACAGGAGATAGAGGCCAAAAAGAAGCTCACAAAAGTACACCGCTACAGGGAATTAGGGTTGGAAAATTCAAGCTCAGCTTCGGATGCACAAGAAGAACCTGAAACCTCATTGTTGAATGTAGATATTCAAAGTGAATCAAAGGATGATGGACAATGGGTGGAATTGAATGCATTCAACTACAATGAAGAAGAAGAGGGCATAAAGATGGATGACAACACTATCACCCTGATCAAGACACCGCAAGCAAGGAAGCAAACCAAGAAGGGACGCAGGTGATAAAAATCAATGAGACTTCCACAATTCTTATTAAGGAGACCACACCTATAAGAGAAGTTTCAATCAAGATACTAAAGAAAGAGCCTCAAGAAGCGACAATAGAAGAAGCAGAACCCTTCACACCAATAAGGGTTGTGGCAGAACCCTCCCCCATGGACGTCATCTTTCAAGGGAGTGCCACAAAAGCTATTGATTTGGATGAAGAAGAAAAAGAACCAAAAATACAATTATAAATTAGACAACCCCACAACAAAACCATCCATGTAGAGCAAGGAAAAGATGTGCGAACCAGAGAAGCTCCAAGCATACCTAGTACATGGTTGAATTTCGACATCGCTCAGCTCAAGCCAGTAGTGCAAGACATGATCAGAACCGCAACGGACACACAACAATTAATGCTTGAGGCTGATGAAGACTACAATCAAGCGATGGAGGACAAGCATGAGCTTCAAGAAAAGGGTAAGAATCTTTCAGCAGAATTAAAATTAGCTAGAGTACAAATACTACAGAAACAAAATGAAGTTCAAGAGGTCAAAAAATAGTACAAAACTCTAGCCACGGAAAATGAAAGATTGAAAGAACAAATCCAGGAATTAACAAAGAAATATGAAGCTAGCGAGGTTGAGAAGACGTGGATGAACGCAAGAAGTAAAGTCTTAGAATCTCAAATAAAGGTATGTATGGAAGAAGCAAAAAACCTAAGGAACAGGAATAAAGAACTAATGACAGCTCTTCTACACGATCAACCCATAGATGTTCAGGAAAAGCCAGAAAAAGACATCAAGGAACTTGAGAAAACGCTAGCTAAGTATGCAGATCAGCTCAAGCAAGAGCAGGCCACCATTGCCGAATGGGAAAAGAGGTACATGGAGGATACCGTAGCTCTAAGGACAAAATGGAAAAAAGCTGAGAATAGATACCTACTGCATTGTAAAGAAGACACAGACCAACTCGCGAGAGTGGCAAAGGAAATACAGAAAAATAAGGAAACAATTTTGTAGGCACAAGAAGAAATTAAGCAAAAAAAGGAAATGATAAAGCAAGTACAGGATCAACTAGCACACAAGGAAATTGAGGGGACACGAGTAGTTCCAAAATCCGCAGAGGCTACTGAGGAGACTGAGGTACGTCCTCTCTCCCCCCCCTTATATCATTCACCACTAAGGGAGGAACTGGAGGTCCAAATTGAACATAATACTCGAGACATTGCAGAACTGAGCCGACCGAAAAGGGCACTACTGGTGTCCCAGCTTACTGCTAAATTTGAAGATCAAATAATCCAAGTCATGAAGGAAGCTAAAATCGAGAGCAAATACTTGGATCAAATTTTGAAGCCTTTTAATGTACCATATGGACTACTTAAGGAACAAACGGGACAATATATAAGAACCACGACAAATAAAGAGCCAGATAACAACCTCCGATTCGACAAGAATACTTTCCATTATACTCAAGAGGAGTTCGAGAAGGCTGATCTCATATGGAGGCGCAAAGTTTTGGAAAAGAATCCAACATTGCGGGTACAATGGGAAGCATCACCATATGTGCTTCAAGTAAATCCAGCATTTTGTCCAATACCCCGCCGACGCTCCTGGATGCAATTTTGGGAAGGACATCGACTGGGAAGCATCAATAATCAATGGTTGAATTACCCATTGTTACCTAGTCCGCCACATAACTACTTACCAACGGAAGAATATATGGTAAAAACAATGGAATTTTGGATTGCAAGATATGCGACTGTCCCGGACTTAGCAGTTAAAATGACAAATAAGATTTTTCAGCATGCTATTAACTGTAATTCAAGTCTTCCAGCATGCAAAATACACTTTTTCGAATTTCATCGGCATTACCCAAGGCTATGAAGCGCTCGTTTTTTACCTCTCTACTATTCCGAGCCGCTTAACCTTGATGGCGTATTATTCAAGACTTATGTTTTTGCCGTCAACGTACATGCAGACTTTTGAAGAAGCATTTTTCATCGGCTTCTTCAAAATAGATTCAGAAATTTTTGTCAAGATGACTTCAAACCTGAATGCACGACTGGTAGCGTATGAAACTAGCTTTTTTGCAGATCACCGACAAGCACCAGAGGATGGTGTAAAGTCACACTAGTGGAAAGAATTTATGATATGTTATGCTAATTTGCTGAATCAAAGAGAGCAAGCAGCCATACAAACCTATTCAGGTCGCCACAAAAAGCCTGTCGGGGATGACAGAGTTCAGGAGGAGGGACGTGTGGAAGGGGAATCAAGCAAGAAGAAAAGAAGAAGAAGATCAAAGTCAAAGACTGCTCAATAAAGAATGAAGATCATAAAGCAAAATGACCACCCTCTACACAAAGCCCCGCAGGGGCACGCATCAGGCAACAACGTGAAACACCCAGGTCCTGAGGAACGGAATTAAAGAACACTCAGAACCAGGACATTTCATGGAAAGGACGGACCAGGGCTAGGAACTATACATGAAGAAGTGCAAGACAATATTTGGCAGGTAATAATCCTTCCGCTGATAGCGTGCGTTGGCAACCAAGTAAACAAACTTAAAGCAATGCAATAGGGTCAGATGTGTGAAGACAAAGACAAATCAGAAGACCAAAAGTTAGAAAGAGGTAGAGGCTGAAAAGTTGAAGAGGGTGACTAAGAACAGCAAATTCCTAGTCACTGGTAGCATGCGTGGCAGCCCAACGGAATATAGCAACCCAGATATGTGACATAAGGGATACCAAGGGGCAAACAGAAGCAAAGGACATACCTCGGACAAAATAACAAATTCTCTCACAGCTTCTTCGACCACTGGGTGCGTGTATCCAGAACTCTTAAACAAGCTAAACACAAGAAGTAAAGTCTGCCAAGGGACGACAGAGAGAAAGAGGGGGAGAGTGTTGCAGCGCAAAGAAGCACAAGAGAAGAGCCCCAAAATTTTCAAATTAATGGGCATGATTTTTCTTCTTCAAAATCTTAGAGAATTCCCTCAAGCCATGTAAATGCACTAGAGGAGTCCTCTAGTTGCATAATCCCAACTTGTTGTAAAATATCCCTTGTAGATTAGTAGGAATTTCACTTTTTAGTAATAAAGTGCTGGTCTCTTGTGTGAAAGGACCAAATTTAGGGCACATGTATATAAGTCACTTTGTGACTCTTTGTAGAGACTTTTTGCCATTGTGAAGAAGGAGAGATCCTAAATTTCCAAATTGCCTCTTTCTTGCAGATTTCCATCTTCTCTTTGATCTTCTATGTGTGTGTACTATTTGGAATGTGTGTGTAGGACTGTTGTCTACCCCTCCCCACTGTTTTGGAGCTACTGTAGTGTGTGTGTGAGCTTGTAGGAGTTGTGGCGTGAGTGTGGGTGCTTCCTACCATTCACTATTTTGGTCATAACTAAAAGCAGAGCTGTCAAAATCGAGTGCAACTACTTTCAATAGATGTGTCTCGTCAAGAGGTTCGAAATGAGTACCCTATTGACTATATTCGGAGTTCGGAGCTGGGAGAAAACCTTGATTTACTGAAAACTACTGTAAGTGGTATCGCGGCAGGCACTTCCAGTATTTCAGTGAGTTGGAGAGGTGGATTAGTCTTTTCTCATACATGTAAGCTGAACTACTTCATTCTCCATCATGTGTGCACATGTCTTCATACGCTTGGTTAGGTCGTTTGATCGGATTGACAAATAAACGTGTGTCAATTTCTCACTATACGCATTTGTGTGGCAATCGGGGTTTAGTCTCATTGACACAAGTCCTTGAGTCTTCTTGACTCAGGTACACAATTAGTATTGTAGGAAAGGGTTATATGGAAAGATCTCAATTCAGTCATACCCTATGAGAATAAAAGTCTTCAAGTCTTTATAGATCTATTCAAGTTAGGGGTCTTAAGTACTATATCAATATTTATGAGAGATAGATTGAGTTCTCAAAAATGATCGACCACCAAGCTTTAGTGTGCTATCAAATATCATTTTATAGAGTGATCTAGTTGTATAACTCTTGGATGATTCTTTGCTTCACTCCAAAGATATTGATACTTCAACTGCCTCATTTACTAAATTAATCACTTTCCAAATCTCTTGAGACTCCTATATATTAGAATACGAATCTAGTCAACAATGTTAACTTAAGTAACTTGTTAACGTGGTTGTAATAACAAGGTGCCTTGCGCTAACATTTCGAGGAAGAATCTTTGTAAGTTGAATGTCAAATAATGAACTACAAAATCTTTACTTTAATGAACTCCCAAAACTATAGTTAGACTATAATTATCTCACTTGAGATCTTAAGGAAGACCATGGAAGTCTACTAATTTTATCATGTAGTATCTTCCTATTCTATGGGTTCTTGAGGTGGCTTCATATCATACCATTGACCATCATAGACTTTATGTTCATTTATAAAGTATCAATTTCAATTGGAACTTAGTTTCACTTCAAGCAATGAGCTTAAGACTAAACAGAACATACAATCTCGATGTTTGATGTCCCATACCATCATTCATACATTACTATAAATATAACGTATAGTGTCCCATACTGCCATATTGTATATCTGACATTGATGTGCAGATGATATTTATCTTGAATTTCAGAGTTATACTACACAAAAAACCTTTCACTTAAATCAGGAAACAAACTTTTAAGTTAATGTGTTACCTTTATGGCTTCTATCCTAATTAGCTTTCAAGTGCTTCCATCACAAGACCATTGTATGATATTATGTGGAGATGATATGTATCTTGAATACCAAAGTTATATTACACAAAAACCTTTTATTTAAATCCTATCACAAAATTTTAAGTTAATGTGTTAACTTTATGATAATTTCCATCCTAATTAGCTTTCAAGTGCTTCCATCACAAGATCATTGTGTGATATTATACTCCCTTGGAAACTCCAAAGCTTTCGATGGAATAAACATACATCATTCTGAAGTGTAATTCCAAGTATCTTGATTTTTTATAGTTAGTTCTTACTTAACTGATTTGTTTCGACAAGAGATTCCTTTTTGTGAAACGCTTAAATGGTTACCCATGAGATATTTCATCTCTCTACTTCTTAAGTCCACACATCACAAATGATCACGGACTCCCCATAATTGATAGGTGAATTCACGTTAAACCTTTTATACACTTAATTATTATTTTTCACGGTTGCAAACTCCATATTGGAATTCAAAGTTTTATCCATACTTATCGTTTGGAAAGTCTAGACTAATTGGCATGATCTATTCAACCTTATGTCTGCAACTACCCATTTTTAAATCTTTTTTTGTGAACGTGATGGGTACTAGTTTCTAGTAACTTTGGCATGCCATGAAGTTCCTTTCTGAGTAACTATCTCTTTGTGCACATCTAAAAGATGTTATTTCACCACATCATCTTTATCCATGATAGAAGAAATTGTACCAATTTTTATACATTTGGAAATTTCTTCCCTCTTTGAAAAGTGTATGTCCTCGAAAACGTTGTGGCCATAGTGAGATTCACTTACTCTTTGTCAAAATTTTAAAAATTTTATCTCGCTTATTCTTTGGGCCCTTTTGTTAGAAGAAATATTGAAATCTTGTTAGTTCATTTTCCAACCAACTTTAGTGAACATGTATCCCTAACTTTAGACTTTGATTATCTATAAATCCATCTCCCACAGTAGCCGATCCACTTTCCAGTGTAAGCCTAGACATCCGGCTCACACTTTAGTGTAGACGAATCTTAGCTTTTACCATGGGATGTATACTTCTTCTAGCCTAATAACGTGATGTATGTTATGCCTTTGACTCAGAAGTTCTTAATTCTATTGAACATCAGTTCGGGTTCTTGTGTCAAAATGAAATTTCAACTTGTCGATTCATAGTTGTACTTACAACGTGAAAAGGCTTAACCTTAAAGATTGGATTTTCAATGATCCATTTGTTCATATGTACTTTGAACGAAAGTTTTAATGTCATATGTTAGTAGAGCTAGTCTTTTGTCTTAAACTAAATATTATCTTTTTTGGCATATGTTTTGGGCTCTCGCTGTCGAGTGCATTTCATGGCTCCAATCGAAAGCTGAAAATAAGAAAAAAATTATCGACCTCTAACACTCTGATTGTTGATGCTGATCATGATTTTCTTAGTTTTTTCTTTTGAATAGCTGATGATTGATTGTTTGTACTTGCAAGAAACCAACAAAAATAAGATTAGGAAAAGTCATTATGGATGTGCGTGATCTATTCACTTTGATATGTAGATGAGGGGTATGCATGCAAATGCGAACGGGAGAGAAGTTTTCTAAATGGGCATGTCAATGTGTATTTATATAAGCATGAATGTTTCTATCCATGTGCATGTGTACCATGTATATGTATGTGGATATGAGTGGAGATGAATTCATGGATATATTAACGTGAATACATGTGTTCTTGTGTGTTCCATATTTGTGAATTTGTGTGTATGTGTAATTGATCGTTTTACTTTGTGTAGTTTTTGTGTATATGTATGTGCAAGTGTCTGTGTTGCTTGTATGCATGAGTGCATATACATGTGTGTGTGTGTGTGTGATCGAGCTAGCGTGAGAATGTACGTATGTGTGAGTGAGCACCTATATTTATGACTATGTGTGTGAATAAGTGGGTACCTGTATATTTATGTATATTAATGTGTTTTATTTAAATGAAACGTAAAATCAAACTTAAATAGGAAAAGAGACAAAAATTTAAAAAGATGTGCAATATACATATGTATTAAAAATGGGTTAAGTGGAAGGAAAATAACATACATGTGTGAATGTGTGGTGCAAGTGTGTGAGTGAGTTAGGTTTGTTGTTAGTGTGTGTGTATGTGTTTATAGAATACACTATATTGTGTGAGTTTGACTAAAACGTATATGTGTGAAAGTGTGTGCACGTATCCATGTGTGTTTGCATGTATGTATGTGTTTATAACAATGTATATTGTGTTTTATTTCTCTTCTATGTGTTTTTTGCAAGTACGATGTGGTAAATATTGTGATCATGCATCTCATCATGATATGAAGATGAAAGATGCTCGAGACTGTGAGGCGGGCTCGTAGGGAAGCTCTTTACCACAAACTCTGGAGGCTCGAGGAGGAAGTGAACAAAGGAAAATCTCAAGCCCAGAAAGGTCTTCGAAAAATCAGAGCGCTATTGAGATACAAGAAGGAAATACAAAGGAAAAAATTGCAAACTTTCTTCAAAGAGTGGTGGGCTGGAAAAGCTGACAAACCCAGCAAAGAGATGTGTCGTATCGTTAAAAGGAAACATAACAGAGAATCGATCCCCTTATTGCTATACTTAAATGGCAATGTATGCAATACGAAAGAAGATAATTTTGGGATCATTGCTTTCTTTATTTAATTCAAGTCCGAGAGAGTAGGCTAATGCCGAACTTCCTTTATATAAAAAAAAGATATGAAGATGAAGTAGTTAAAGATTGATATGGAGTTCTCAACCTTGAAGATGCGCAAACATTGGACTACATCAAGTGAAGAGAAAAAAAGATGAAGGAAAGGGAAGTTGGTTTTTTAAACAAAGGAAGTCTCATGAAGTTAATTCAAAGGGTTCAACCATAGTAAAATGATGAAGATGAAGAGTAGGAGCAAGGAGTAGTAAATAGATTCCAATGGGATTATTTTTGACGCTCCAAATCATATGTAAAAGATCATATAGAAAACACAGTGGTGTTTGTTTGTAAAGCGAAAATGTAAAAATTTTATTGGTCCAATTAAATTAAGAATGCATCAAAGGGTCATTTAATCCTTATAAAGATAGGTTCATTCATTTGTTTCTTTCCAAGATTTGAGAGTGAGTGCCTAATGCAAATAGAGAACTTGTAAGCCTAAACCCTTGAGTTAACCCTTGAGCAACCGTTTGTGTGAAAAAACTCTTATGGATCTTTGGATTCATTAAACTTTGTACTTCATACACATCTTGATGAGTAGACGTGACATTGTTTTTTAGGGTTCATGATGATGGTCATGTCATTTTGATGTGGTGAATTTCTACAAAAAATGGAGATGCAATAACAACCTTGATTGTAAGTTTTGATTGAAGTATTCAAGGTAATCATTCTAATTCCATCATCATTAACATTTTCTTTTATTTAAAACTTGCATAGTTAATTGATGTTGATCATTTAATGTTGATTATTTACACAAATTGTGTAAAACGTTTCACTAGGACACCTTCTGAGCAAGCCTTAAGCCCATGAAAACCTCCACATGAGTGAACACAACATGAAACATTTAGGCTTTGATGTGTGAAGATTTTATGAATTGATAGAATATTTCTTGAGTCATCCTTGATTTAAGTTGTTTTTTCATAACATTGTTTTGTTCATTCCAACTCATTTTTGCTTATGATCTACTTTTATCATCCATGCATTTCATGTTCATGCATGTGTGAAAATAAAAATATGTAGACCTTCTTCATATGATTTTTACCCTTTTTTTTTAGGAAAGATTTCTTTAAAGAAATTTCTACACCCATCGACTTGCAAATCGTTCAAAATTCACATGTGTCCTGTGAATTTTCCCATTGCTTGATGCATTACCTTGACTAAAAAGTTGTGGTTTGCCAAAACTTTCCCACTGTGAATGATGTAGGTAGACATGATTGCATTCAACAAAAAAATCTATTGTGAATGATGATCCCATGTTCATATTCATAAAATGAGGAAGGTCCCTCTTCTATAGTAGTGCAATATTCAAAGTCCAACCTTATCTTGCACCAAAGGAAGAACTCTTCAAAGGAAGAACTCTTCAAAGGAAAGGTGAACATTGAAAGGCTTTCTTATCAGAAAGAGAAGCTAGAAATGAGAACTACTTCCTTCTCCTCCTAAGATTTAAATCTTGTGCTGAAAAGGTTACAAGGATTTTCTCCATATCTAACAAAAATGTTGATAATAGGATTCATAATCTAGCAAATCCTCCAAACCATTCTGCACATGGAAATAAAACAACAGATTCGATAGAAGAATCATGTTCACATAGCAGATGCACATCTTATCATATGAGCTTTTTCAAATTTGAATAAGTGTCGATTGGCACATATTTTTTAGGGATTTCACTTTTTCTTCTTGTAGAATATATATTTCTTATAATTATGTTGCTCTCATCTTTAATCAGCCCTAGCTCTTTTACACCCATACTTGTATCATTTCTCCATGTCAGTTGAAAACTTTCAGTCTCGCTTTCAAAGAGCCTCTTTCCTCCGCTTTACCTTTACGAGTTCATCCATCGTATTCAAAGCCATCCATGCCACTTCAACCGTCAAATCTCGCATTTGTGACATCTTGAAATTGACATAGAATCAGGAACCTGATTCTGTCTAATTATATGTATTATCTGTGAGTGAGTGTTGTGTTTTCCTCTTTGAAATGGTCTCCCACATTTCTTTCATATAATATACATATAATATAATTTCACATTTCTTTCATGTATGATAAGATCAGCACCACATTATGACCCCTTCTAACGTCTTAGATCTGTTGGATTTCACAGAACATCTTTCTCATCATAATGCATCAGTGATCTATGTGCAATTATAAGTTAGTAATTCTTGTTATCTACAACCTTTAACTACAATTTTCTGTTGAAGTGAGATATTTAGATATAATGAATGTTGATTCTACATGACAAGTTCCTTCTCCTTTTAATAATTGATGTGAATGAACCAAGAACTGTTTAGTGTATCTTCAGCCCTTGTGTGAAATCTTTGTTTTTTTAAATAAAGAAAGTTCGGCCTTAGCCTACTCTCCTGGACTTGAATTAATTGAAACAAAAGTACAACAGAAGGAGACTAGTGCCCACGGGATCGTCCAAATCCCACAGAGTTGGTGTAGCTTTTACAGAGTTTAGATGGCATTACACAGAAGGTAAATCACCCTTTCATCACCCGCATGCGGGCCCCACATGGGTTTAAGCTTGTTATTGGTCAAAAGGAGCACATGATGATGCCTAAAAGGGGGGGATTTCTTACAATTAGCGATCCTTTTGCCATGGAGGAAGAGTGATTTTCTCAGTCGACCACTTCTTTTGGGGAGTCACCAAAGTAATGAGCACATCTTTCCTACCAGATCTTCCATAGGACCTTCCCTCTGATGGCATTCCAGAGAATCATGAAGCAACCAATGGCTTCTCCTGGCAGAGCTTGCTTCCAACTGATATGTTTCTGATATCTAATTTTCTTTCCTAGCCTTCATGGAAGACCTTGCAAATCTTACATGAAGCTATAGGGGAGGTTGATAAACCTCGCATCCCCATCGGGCGGAGCCCACTTGGTTTTTATCTTATTGTTGACATACTGTAGCTCTTTGTGATGTCTGAAGGGGGGGAGGGTTTTCTTACAGTTAGCAATTCTTTTGCCGAGAAGGAATAGCGACTTCTTGATCGACCACTCCTTGGGGGTATTGCCAAAGTTGTGAGTGCATCTTTCCCGCCAAATCTTCCAAAGGATCTCTCCCCTAATCGCATTCCACAATACCGTAGAGCAACCGACTGCTTCACCAATAAGAGCTTGCTTCCAATTGATTTGTTCTTGGAGTCCCAGAGAATGACCAAGGACCCGCCATAACCGATGGGATTTAGGGCAAGCAAAGAATAGATGGCTATCCTCTTTGCTACGGCAACATCACTTGCACCATCACTGACTTGTGTGAAATCTTTCGTTTGTATTTATAAGCTTACAATTAATGTTGAAGCTTTTCTCAGCCCATCTCCTTTGAATCCTAATCAAGACGAGGATACTTCATCTAGAGAGAGAAAATCTTATAATGTCGTTGCTTTTTTGAGAATCATGCCTCAGTTTCTACATACAAAACCATCACTTGTACATGTCATTGATGTCATGAAAGTTTTTACAACAAGCACTAATTCTTTCTTGCATTACATACTTCTGAAATTTTACACTCTCGTCTGAGAGACCAAACAACACATTTCCCAATCCTTAATTATTGATAGTTCATTGAGAGAATATTGTGAAGAGCTTGTTGAGGCAAATCTTGTCTTAATCATAGCATAATGTGTTCCTCAATCCAATTAACTGGAAAAGGAGGTTAGAGACTCCGATACGTTCATCATCGTGAATAAGCTGAACCATTCATGATGCAACTCAATGAAGGCAAAAGGCACATAAATAAAAGGCAAAAGGAACATAAATAAAAGGCAATTAATGTTAGAAAAGGGTGCCCATTGACACATTATGACGTTTTGGAGGTGCCTGGATACTTTTTGCCAAACCTCTGGATCCAAAATCAACCACTCTAAGACTGCTTTCAGAGCTATTGTCGGGATCCAGCCTCACCTTCTCATTGATTATGGCTATCAAAACATTCCACAGGGACAAATTTTTTGGCTTCTTGGGATTCCCTTGGGTTTTGGTATCTCCGCAGAGTAGGGTGGAACTGGGTGTTGGCCAGACTCAAAAACAAGCTAAACTATTGGAGAGGTATGCAAATCAATCTTGTTGGTCATGCAATGGTTATTAACACGTTCCTCATATTGTCTACCATTTACCTCCTCTCTTGTTGGAGACCAAAAGAGCAAGAGCTATCTGAACTAAAAAGTATTTGTAGAAACTTCCTTTGGACGGGCGACCACAATAGGAGGGGGGTGCCTAAAATCAAGTGGTCCATCTGCACCAGCCAAAGAGATAGTGGGGGCCTTGGCATTATGGACATTGGATGCATGGCTAACAAACTTGCGGCAAAATGGATGATTAAGGTGTGGTGCAACAGGGAGGCCTCATGCGCCAAGTTGATCTTTAGAAACAAGAATGTGTTGGCTTTCGTGGGATTCCCGAATTGGATGAATCTTGATATTCTGACCCTTTTGTTTTCCCTGATCCCAGTCTTCCAGAAAGGATCAAATCTTGTGTGCTCCCTATGGAACAGTTGGAATAAAGTCAAAAGCTTCACAAGAGTAAGTGAAGATTGGAAGTGGTTGGCCAATATCAGACAAAACAACTCTATCTGGTTTTTGATCCATGGCATCCGGATCATGGAATCTTAGAACATTCAAAATGCCAAGAGGCTATGGAATGAAGGATTCAAAAAATGGAAACATTCTTGCAACCAATGGATCAACTTTGAGGATATTGACCTAGTGTCAGCATTTCCTATGAAGAATTGAATACTTTGCAAAGCAAACGTCTCACCTAGGACTTCTCTAAAGTTCCCCTTCTCATGGGCCATGACACGTCGAGCTTGCTTGGTCTCAAATGGCACAATGGTAATTGCCTAACAAAAATCCCGAACACCAAAGAAACCATTGATTATCAGGTTAACCTCAACAGGTCGTGGTGCCTTTCATGGTCGTGGCTTCGGTGGGACATGAAGTTCATGGCTATTTGGCACCCCCTCATAGAAATAAAAAAATCTATCGACCTATGGAAAATTCTTCATCGTGGAATTTGGACCAACCTTAGGGCTAGCAAAACTTGTGGGTTGCCTGCCTCGTGCAAATGTTGCTACCGTTCCATCAAAGATGTTTCTCACATCTTCTTTACTTGTTCCAACTCCAATAGGCTCTAGCAGATGGTCGAAGAAAATTGGACTTCAGAAACATATCAGTTGGCAGCAAGCTTTGCTAGGAGAAGCAATCGGCTGCTCCGCAACTTTTTGGAACACCATCAAAGGGGAGGTCCTATGGAAGATATGGTGGGAAAGATGAGCTTTTGAATTTTGTGACTCCCCCAAAGAATGGTCGATTGAAAAATCGTTGTTCCTCCTTGACAAAAGAATCGCTAACTGTAAAAAATCTCCCCCCTTCAGGCATCATCAAGTGCTCCTTTTGATTAGCAACAAGCTTAAACCTAAGTGGACCCCGCATGAGGGTGATGAGAGGGTGATTAACCTTCTTTGTAATGCCATCTAAACTTTGTAAAAGCTACCCTTGCTTTGTGGGATCGGGGGATCCTATGGGCACTAGTCCCCTTCTCTTGTACTTTTCTTTTAATTAATTCAAGTCTAAGAGAGTAAGCTAAGGTCGAGCATCGTTTATTTAGAAAAAAAAGTCTGGGAGAGAGAGAGAGAGAGAGAGAGAGAGAGAGAGAGAGAGAGAATGCAAGTATGATAGAGGGAAATAGAGTCCCACTGAAGCAATAGAGAGAGAATGAGAGGGACAAAAAAGGTTGAGTCATAGTCAATGGGTGTGGAGAGAGAGAGAGATATATATAAATAGAGAGAGAGAGAGGAAGAGAAGGGAGAGATAGAGAGACGTAGGAAAAACATTGAGGTGCAATCGATGGGTGTGTAGAGAAAAGGAGAGAAATATATATATATATATATATATATATATATATATATATATATATATATATATATATATATATATATATATATATATATATATATATATATATATATATATATATATATATATATATGTATATATAAGGCTTTATGTTCAGATAATGGGGATGACTATACCGCACATCAATTTAGCCTTTTCTGTCAATCTAGAGGGATTTGTAGAGAGTTTACATCTTCTTATACCCCAGTACAGAATGGTGTAGATGAAAGGATGAATAGAACTATTCAAGATAGAGTACTTTCTATGTTGCATCATGCAAAACTCTCACAAGGTTTTTGGGCAGAAGTAGTATTGACTGAAGTTCATGTGATTAACCTTTCACCTAGTACTGCCAAAGGCCTGAAAGTGGCACAAGAGTTTTGGAAAGGGAATCCAGCATATTATGATCATCTTTGAGTTTTTGGGTGTGAAGCATATGTTCATATACCCAAGAATATTAAATAAAAGTTGGACCGTAAGTCAAAGAAATGCATTTTTCTTGGATATGGTTGCGAAGGACAATTTGGATATCGCTTATGGGATCTGAAACACGGTGAGTGATCAGAAGTAGTGATGTCATTTTCAATGAGTCTAAGATGCATAAACAGCCTATTAAGCAGGTTGAAGTGAAAAGAGTGGTGTTTGAGGGTACTAGTCCTCCAGTTAGCATGCATAAAAGTGTTGTACGTAGGGACATTCAAGAGAATGTATGATCAGATAAGTCTACAGATGTTCTTGTTCAACAACCATTAAGACACTCTGCACGTGTCTCACATCCACCTAATCGATATGTTCCAGGTTTAGATTTTGTTATGCTAATAGATGCCACTGAGCCTTGTTGCTACAAAGAGGCTATGCAGACAGAGGATCATGTCAAGTGGGAGTGTGCAATGAAGAGTCAGCTGAATTTTATTCACAAGAATGGTACTTGGGATTTAGTACCTTTGCCAAAGGGCACGAAATCTTTACCATTGAAATGGGTATATAAAGTGAAATTCACATCAAATAGTGCTTCTACAAAGTATAAAGCATGACTTGTTTCAAAGGGTTTTAAGCAACAACATGGTGTTGATTTTGAGGAAATCTTCTCTCTAGTGGTCAAGATGATTACCCTATGCATGTTGCTTGGATTCATTGCAATGGACTTAGAGCTAGTCCAAATGGATGTGAACACTGCTTCCTTGCATGGAGATCTTATAGATGAGATCTATATGGGACAACTAGAGGGTTATGTAGTTCCTGACAAGGAAAGTCTAGTTTGTAAGCTCAATAAGAGCTTGTATGGACTTAAACAGTCCCCTAGACAATGGTACCAAAAGTTTGATGCTTTTATGAAGTTTCAAGGCTATTCTCGAAGCAATGAGGATCATTGTCTCTACACAAAGAGATGGTCATATGGCAACTTCATATGGTTGATACTTTATGTCAATGATATGTTGATTGCTCGGAAGTCCTATTATGACTTGTCAATTCTCAAAAAGAAGCTCAGTCAGACATTTGATATGAAGGATTTGGGGGATGCCAAACATATTCTTGGCATGCGCATTACTCGTGATAGGCTTAAAAGATGCATATACTTGTCTCAAAGTGAGTACATATCCAAAGTACTTCACAGGTTCAATATGCAAGGTGGAAAGACATTGAGTACACCTTTACCCACATATGTGAAATTCAGCAAGGATGATTGCCCCAAATAAGATCAGGAAAAGGAACTCATGACCGAAATTCCCTATCATTCTCTTGTTGGTAGTCTCATGTATGCTATGGTAGATATGAGACCACACATTGCATTTGTTGCGGGAGTTGTGAGAAGATATATGTCTAATCCTAGCAAGAAACATTAGGAAGTGGTCAAGATGATTTTGAGATATCGCAGTGGCACTAAGGACAAGTGTATATGCTTAGGTATAGGGAAAGCATCCATTATGGGTTACACAGATTCTGACTACGCTCCTTGTGTAGACAATCATAAGTCTACATCAGGGTACATTTTTCATTTTGTTGGAGGTGCTATCTCCTAGAGATCTCGTCTTCAAGAATGTACAGCTGTTTCCACCATAGAAGCAGAGTATGTTGCAACAAGTGAGGCATGTAAGGAAACATTGTGGCTTTCTCATCTTGCTTGTGATATGGGTTTACCTTAGCATGTACCTCTTTTGCTCTGTGACAGTTAGAGTGCTATTGCTTTGGCTAAGAATTCGGTCTATCATGCAAAGACCAAGAACATTGAGGTGAGGTATCACTTCATTAGAGATTGCTTAGCCACTAAGTGTATTATTCTTCAGAAGGTTCACACTCAAGATAATGATGCAGATGCTTTGACTAAAGCTCTACCAGAGGATAACTTTCCACATTGCTGTCACTTGATGGGGGTTACTTGATTCATGATCTTACACAGTCACTTGTATATAGTGTAACATGCCCATCAGGTGGGAGGTATAGTTTGTATACTTACACTGAGGTATTCTTTATCATTATTTATTTTTCTCCCATAGTTACTTTGGCCATATTGGGCTTTAATGGAAGATTGTTACCATTAGTGTCCATGTTAAAGGCCAAATGGCCACCGGCCACTTCTTTGTATATGTTCTTTAATAAAACATATAATGGCGTGGTCAGCCACAGATTATAAGTTTGATCGCATTTTGTAAGACCTAAGGAGTCTATTTTCCTGCTCCCTGTGTACTCTGTCTTTCTTGCATAGTCTGCATCCTCTGTGCAGAGTACTGTGTGGAGCCCTAGAAGCTCAGTTTTCTACTCCGAGCATATCATCGTGCAGGTTCTTGAGAAGGAGAGTGCACTCACTACAACATATGAAGGGCATACCGACGTTGCCCATACCGACGGTCACCCCTCAGCGTCGGTATGACCGTTGAAAATGCTTGAAAAACCACGGATGCAATACCGACGGTCATTTAATCATCGGTATACACGGCATCGGTACAAGCGTCGGTATAGGCGACGGTACTTTACTGTAAGTTACCGACGCTTATACCGATGCTCATACCGACGCTTATACTGAGGCAACTTTTAACCGGGCCCGAGAACAAAAATTCGACATCTGCTTGCATTTTGAACCAAATTTTGCTACTGTCGAGTTTGCACGCGCGAACTACATTCCGAACCTATTGTGTACACACATCTCTCTCTTTCTCTCTCTTTCTCTCTCTTTCTCTCTCTTTCTCTCTCTCTCTCTCTCTCTCTCTCTTTCTCTACATCTCTATTTCTCTAGATCTGAAATTTTGGTAAGAATTGCACATACTGTAGCACCCTTTCTCTTTCTTTGTGTTTTCCCTTTTCTAATTTCTCTTCTCTTTCGTTTTGCAGGAGCTTTTTGGCATCAAATCTTTGGAATTCGACAAAGGGCAACATTAAGTGGACCTGGATGACAACGCTCCAAACAATTACATCGATGTAAGTGATTGTTTTGTTTTCGATTGATATAGAGTGAGATAGAGAGAGAGAGATGAAAGAAAGAGAGAGTTCTAGAGAAACATAAAGAGAGAGAGAGAGAGGGAGAGAGAGAGAGAGAGAGAGAGAGAGAGAGAGAAAGAAAGAGAGAGAGATGAAAGAGAAAGATAGAGAGAGTGAAAG
Source organism: Ceratopteris richardii (assembly GCA_020310875.1). Classification (NCBI taxonomy): domain Eukaryota; kingdom Viridiplantae; phylum Streptophyta; class Polypodiopsida; order Polypodiales; family Pteridaceae; genus Ceratopteris; species Ceratopteris richardii. The sequence continues at coordinate 101,968,973 of CM035412.1, forward strand.
AGAGAGAGAGA